>OZ026628.1:5534701-5637201 GCA_964020975.1 Hermodice carunculata
CGTAAAAATGCATTTACTACTATTTGGATCTCACATAGCATCATATGAGTGTAACTGTTAACTTGTTTAGGCAGCTATGCAGTTCATTGAAATATACAAAAGATTTCCTTCAAGTACATATAGCAGCTGTATTCACGCACTGTCAAACCCGTTTGATGAATTCCCACCGCACATGGCATCAATGCATTTGCTACTGTTTATAATTCTTTTGTACTATGTCTTTGTTTGTCATTTTTTCAGCTGCATTGTA
This sequence comes from Hermodice carunculata, assembly GCA_964020975.1. Taxonomy (NCBI): domain Eukaryota; kingdom Metazoa; phylum Annelida; class Polychaeta; order Eunicida; family Amphinomidae; genus Hermodice; species Hermodice carunculata. The sequence continues at coordinate 5,534,952 of OZ026628.1, forward strand.
TCAAATATATAGGTATCTCGATGTACTTGTATTTTACTGGAGGAGAGGGATTTGTATCAGCCTCCAGCTAGTTTCCAAATCCTCCTTTTCGACAAAAACAATGTTATTATCACATTACATCCATCTATTATTATGAAAACTCCAGTGTCACCAAAACCTTGTTCTCCTTCTATTGCGCTATTGAATGAAAAATACAATACATCACTCTAATAAAAATTGTGGGGATATTATGAATACACATTACTCAAAGGCATAATTATGAAAGACCAGAATATACCATCGCGTCCCAATTTGCTGGTTTGCAGCCACACAATATCTTCGAACCTATGTCCTTTTTGACTTCTCAAATTAACCAACTGCTCCTCTCTCTAACTGCCTATCTAAATCGACAATTGTGTCATCTAAATCTGCGTCGCTCAGTTCTGATAAACTGTCCTTTGACTTTGACTAGAATTATCTGGACCATTATGTGTAATACTGAATTATCTCCACCTGCATCTTGAACATCATATCTTGATTAGATGGTCTTTGACAAATGATCCTCATTAAATCCATGGTGCAATTTTGTGTAGTCAATTGGAAGCAAATATCTCAATTCGCACTCTAAGGTCTCATGTTTGATCTTAGATTATATCGGCGAAACAAGTCAAAAAATCCCAGTACACAGTTGCAGCTAGACGACCTGTACAAACCAAGGGAAATCCTAACAAGGACTGCAAACATGGATATCCTGCACCAGAAATGTAAAACAAACTCCATGATGCCAACCCTAAGGCAATGTTTCAACGTAATGTGTCAGGTTTGTGACATTTGAGAAAAAACTGTCAATTCTGAGTACGTTTTTTTAATATTGAGTAAATATACATTTAGGCATGTAAGAAGAGAACGAAAGTTATTAACATTTATACCAAAAATATGTTATCAAAACATTTTTTCTAAACACGATTTTTAGTACAATTAGGCAATCTCGTAACTGTCGTCGGCTGCTGCTTGCTACCGATAGCCCCGGTGAGTTTAATCTGAAACCCTAAAATGTCTGAAAGTGAATATTAAAACAGAAGGATGTCAAAAGATAAGATTAAGTCGCAAAACAGACAAATAAAAAAACTGTAAAATTATTTTACCCAACTTTCCACTGATGTTTGGATATTAACAGCAAAAGTATAGGCCAAGTCAGAAATGATTGAAACTCATTTGCATTTAAGTCAAGAGAATGCAATGAAAATATATATTTTTCTCAACTAGATATCAAGTACAATCAGGCAAGTTTTTAACTGTTGTAGGCTGCTGCTTGCTACGGATAGCCCGTGGAGGTTTAACCTGAGGGAAAGCACGCTCGCCTAAAATGTCTGAAAGGTGAACATTAAAACAGAATGATGCCAAAAGATAAAATTAAGTAGCAAAACAGGCAAGTCTAAAATCTCTAAAAGTGTTAAAGCCAAACTTTCTAACAATCTCCGAATATTTGCAGCTAAATTTGTAGAAATATTTGATCAAAAGTACATTTTTGAATCCTGTTGACTCAAGTTTATTGTAAATAAATTTGATTCTAGATGCAAAGTCCTGAAATCTAGAACAAATACGACCATATCTCAAAATCTTTGCCAGAGACGTATTATATCCAATAGTTTCCGGAATATTACTGTCTGGGATAGAATAGCTAACTGCCTCAAAGTTCAACTCATTTGTTTTGTGATAGACTTTAAGATAAAACCTGTCATTAGTGACCAGAATATCCTAGTCCAGAAACACATCTCTGAAACAATCTGAATTTTTACCCTCCAAAAGGATATCTTTTGGGTAAAACTCTCTGGCAATTTCATTGAAATATTGTACATTTACACAAGCGATGTCATCAATATATCTTGCGTTGTTTGATAACTTTGTAGCCACTTGAAAGTCCTTTTTCATCAATTTATGTATAAACTTAATTTCAAGCCAGATTAAATATAAATCTGCTAGTAGCGGGGAGCGGTTACTAACCATTGAAATGCCTTTTATTTGTTGAAAAACCAATTGTCCGCATTAAACACAAGTATTATTCAAGAGAAATTTTACTGCATCTATCAAAGTTTCAAGAGTGTGAAATTTATCGTTACATTTTGAATATTTATTGTGTGACCAATATACTTTCTTTTTATATGAATTAATATATATGTGTGGTTAGCTATTATGTGTTAACATTTTGCTTGTTAATTCTGAAAGAGAACTTTTGATTTCATCTTTAGGTAGATTTGTGTACAGTGGGTCATACTGTGGTATTTCAACCTGATTATAAGGCCAGAGACCAAAGTTATAAATCCTTCCATTTTTCATGTTAGTATTTGTCAGTCTAAAAATCAGCATTTTGGTATTTTAGAATTCCGTGAATGGCATTCAACAGATAAAAATGTCAGATAAACACGGATGGATTTTTGTCATATAATTCCCAGCTAGTTAATTTGGGATAATTGAAGTACAAAACAACACCCGGATGTCAGCTTTATACAGGTGTATGAACTATGCTCTTGCCAGGGTCACATCATTGTCCTTCCTCACTATAAAGTTCACACCTGGCCTGGAAGACGGTGCACCTTTATGACCACCAATGAAGCAACTCTGTGATGCAGCAAACCTGACTTAGCTGACTTTATTTAAACAGAGGCTACAGCATGCTGAAAACACACTACATATACTATTACAGACTATCTTCGTTGGGATGCACAACCAGCCAATCACAACTGTTGTCTGTAGCCATAAGTAGCATTTATATCTGCTTGTATGGCATACTGATTCCACTGGAATCTAGACCAAAGAAACAACAGTTAATAAATTAGATCCGGACCCTGCAAGCATTGCTCATTCAATGACAGACCCTCGAAACGAGAGGCGCAGTGAAAGACAGCTCTCAGTTTTTTCAGGTTTGTTTATATTGAAAACGCAATGATAATAAAAGTACCACACACGTTCAAGACATCTCAGGGCTTCTGTTGGTACAATCTCTGCATAATCACCATCGAGAAGTTTCATGGTCTCGGACGCATACCTTTCATACAAATTTTCATGGTTTAAACGTTTGACCAAGCTATCAAGCCTTTTCTTAGCAACAACAAAACTGTTGGGAAGACTCCAATCTGGATTTTTCCATGGAATAGGTAATTCATAATGAACTCCACTTTTTTGACATCAGCATCCCATAAGTCAATGACCTTTTTGTCAGAGACTGACATGTCATGAACTTTGAGACCTATATTCTCAATATCTCATAGCCGATAGCCATAAGTGGTTGGGAGATCAGAGAATATGCAGAAATGTGTGTCTAAGATTGGGCACACAAAAACTTAATTGCATACTATTACGTCATTGACAACTTGAGTAGAAGCTCTACCGCTGGGCCCCCACCTAAACTTATAATATATAGCATAGGGCTCACCTGGTTTCCTTTGCGTAACTCTAAAGGAATCAATGCATCCACGTTTTCTTAACCTTACTTAAACCCACTTCACCACAGTTAATATTTGATGAAAGATGAATATCCTGCAAGTGCGGGAATTGACTTTGGTTGAATGAGGTTGATGATAGAGGGATATATTTCACGACCTTGACCCCTGAAATATGCATGGATTCATTACATGATGATAATTTCACACTTATATGTCTGGGCTTAACAGGTGTAGTAACTCCCGTGGTGTTAAAAGTATCATGTATAATTCTGGCTAAATATTCTGTTCAGAAAAAAAAATGCTAGAAAACGTATATAAGGCTGCTTTGACCTACATTTGGGCATTGACACATACACTTGCTGTCTGCATGTAACATAAATCAGCTTTGATAACATGAGTGACAAGAGAATTGCCCATATGCAACGATGCAGGACGTTTGCTTTGGCAGACAAAACATCAGTTAGCACTGGTAGAAGATTCAATACTATGATTTCCGCGCAAACAGAGGATAGAACAAGATGGCGGAAGAGCTGCTACACCGAGAACGAGCTGTAGCCAAATGAGGTGGGAAACAATCATCTGATGGGGATTCGTATGACCGTGAGTAATAAACACAATGACGAAATATCAGCGAAACAATATAGATATTATATTGTTGCCAAGACATAATGGGTGATAAGGATCCTGAAATGATCAGATCATCGCTTGAAGTTGTGTACTAGGGTCAATCACAAGCACAGTGTGATTCACAGCGTCAAGAAGTATTGGATTATGTAATTGATGTGATCTCCAAGTGGATGTACCTTCCAACACTAGTGATTCAGAGAAGGTTAATTCAAGAAATGTGTTCAAAAGCCCAAACCCTACAAAACCTTTCCTTAGTAAATAGAAACCAGAACCTAGCACACCAGAACCACCTTTACCACCTGGAACCATTGGAAGTGAAACTAATCTGGACGTTACTACCATAACGGGACTTCTAAGCACTCAGCTATCTGAGATGTTACCAAAAAAAGTACCTGCCACCCATCTCAATGTAAGTATGGTAACCACTATTACCAAGGTGGTGGTTGATGCTGTTGAAGGATAAGTGAACACTGTATTGCCTGCCAAAATCAAGTCAGTGTTTGACGAGTTGAGTACCAAATCAGAGTCCATGAACTTATCTGCTATAGAAAAACGGCTCTCCGTGCAGGAAACAAGCTGCTTGGTTTGGATGTGAAATTAAATGATATTGACCATATGATAAAAGCACAAAAAATGAGCTTGACTCCAAATTGGATAAACTAGGTTTTATGGAACAAGGGGAAAATGACCTCGAGCAAAATGGCCAAATGTGGAGTTTGCGTGTGTATGGGCTGCCGGAGCCAGTTGCACCCACACACCAATCTGAAGACACATATTCTGTTATTGTCTCACTATGTAAGGACAAGCTGGGCCTACCAATCACAGAAACAGACATTCAATGTTCCCACCGTGTGGCCAAACCAAATTAAAAAAGAACAAGGGCTATAATTGTGCGATTCATAAGCTACTGCCTCAGAGCTAGCTTTTTGAAAGCCTGGACCAAGCTTAAAGGCTGTCAGATTTTCATGAACGAGGACTTGACAAAGAGACATGTCATTATCGCGGCTAAAGCAAGACAATTGTGAAAACAGGGCAAAATTATTGAGACATGGACCAGAGATGGGAAAATGAAAATAAAAGTGGAGGAAATAGGACTGGGCCCAAACAGAACCAGAGTCATGAGGATGGAAAGTGACAATGCCCCTCTGCCTGGGTCAGAGACTAAAAATATTGTATTATCTACATGAGACCCGCGTGTCTTGTAATTTTAGCTCGCTGGAGCCTTTAACATATTTTTCTCGGGCCCTGATTTTTGTTAAAGTGTTCATGTACTTCCAATGTGTTGTTACTTTCAATTTTTGTTACATGCTTTATGGTTGTCATTGTGCTCTACATAATGCAAAAATTGAGTTTCCATATGCATCATGTAATATAATCAATATGTTCTCTCCACCCTGTTGGGTAGAACATTTATTAGGAACCAGTAAATCATTTACTACTAATTCATTAAATGGGTTCGATAGTTCTTACAATCTAGAAAGAGTACATACGAATTATATTCTGCTTCTTTCCCCCATTCCTATGTGAGATTTTGCATTCCAACAGATGCGAACTCTGTGCATCTTATCCAAGCTTTTATTAACAATTTTAAATTACTAGCATCCAATACGAGCTGCATTCTTCAATTGTACTGCCGTAATCCATCACTTGCCGGCCTTGTGAGCCTGACCTAAGTATTTAGAAACTAGCATGAATTACTAATATGGTTAAAAGCGTTTTCGTTCATGTGCCTTATGATTGACGTGGTGTATCGCCGGCGACTTATTATATATGATATTAGGTGCCCATTATTACCATCGTGTACTACACGAAGTGCCACTTGAGTGCTATATATATATATATGTCTTGTGGCCTAGACTTTCTTTCCACCTTGTGGGGCAGATTGTTTACCACCACCAGCATTTTTGGACGGTTAAATCTACCCGGTAATAGTGTACGGCTTGGTTGGTCTCTTGACGATGCCCTTGAGTTCCAGGTCTGGGGTTTGTATTGCTCGTGGTATTCTATTGATTTGTGAACTGTTGATCTTTGCATGCCCACACAGGCTTACACGAAGAGATTTTTCGTCTTCACTTGAGGATTTTTTTTTTTTGCGCTGAAATAGTACAAAACTCTGTGAGCATGTTAAATTGGAGGAACAGCAATAGCAAGTTTTTATATTGTCATGTTTAAACTTTGTATTTGTTAGCTTCCGCTAAGCAACATGTGTACAAGTATACAATGAGTTAGTATGAATGGCAAATGCCTACAGAACAATGTCGGGCCTTCCTCACTTTTTCATGCATACACGTGTGTCATTATGTTCCCCTCTATAACACTGTGCAGGGAGCTTGATCACAACGTGCATACAGGAAACCGGTTCAAAGTTCTTTTCACAGTCAAATGAGTCAATCACCTATTCTAACCACAAGTACCATTCAGTCACCACGTGGGATCGTTTACAGGTTGTTCAAAAGTGTGGTAAAATAAGAACAACATGTTCTCTGTGGGGACCCCACCCCTTTTTCCCCCTCATTTAGTCTATCTTCCGTGCAGCAGAAAGCTGAAATGTGTTTTCTTTTATTGTTACCCTAAGCTGAAGCCGGAAATCTCAGTACTCCTTGTCTAAGTTCAAAAGTTGGTACACAATAACGTATTGAACGTTTACATGGTTGGTTATCTACTGCTACTACTCTGGTTAAATTCAAGCACTAACAATACAGGGAATGTTGCCAGCCTGGTCAAACTACTGCCACTTCTCATGTTTTGTAATGTCCATGTGGAGAGCTAAACTGTTTTTTCTCTCGCATGGTATACCTGAAGCGTGATCCAAATCCGTGTACCCAGTTTGTAAGTGGTTCAGCCATCAATTATAACACTAGTTGAATCCAAGAATATACATTCAAGTACGTAAACATCATGTGGCCAGGCATATTATTATGTACTGTAGCATACTTAGACTACCCACAATAATTTAGCTCCTTATAACTATTAAGGACTGTAGTGTGGTAGAGGTTTCGCTAATCTAGCAAGAGCTACTCGCCGATATTTCTGGTATTTTTCAACTATTTTGCAACTTCTTGGTTATCCAAATCTGTAAGTGTATCCAGTAAATAACATCCGAATAAGTTTCCGACATGTAAGTGATTGGGACGTACTCAGAACACTATGACTGAGATTACTAAGCAAGCAGTTCAGCTAATCTAGCAATAGCTCCACTTACGAACATTTACTGGTATTTGTTAATAATTCTGAGACCTCCTGGTTTATTCAAAGCTGTAAGTGTAGCCAGTACGGAACGACCGTAAGAAGTTTCCAAACTGTAAGTGGTTCGGACATACTCAGTACACTGTGGTTGAGATCAGTAAGCACACAGTTCTGCTAGTTCAGGTCAAATCTGTTTATGCTCTTGTAATGTAATATTCATATGATGATTTTTATGCAACTTCGAAAAGACAAGGAAGAGAAGACAAGGAGCTATGCTCAACATATTTAAATCACGTAATATAAAAAGTACTATAGTTCAAATTTAAATTTAATACCAGGCACCTGATATTTCATGATTAAATTTCCATCTGATATGGATTAAGATATTAAATAATACTAATAGCTCATTTCTTTTCTTGTTCTTTCTCTAGTTTACATCTGACTACGTGCCATACTGTAGCGCAGCATTAACGCAAGCAGCAAACGTATGCTACTTTACGTTTATACGCTTTGTTTGAATTTATTCCTTTTTATGTGCGTGCGACACTTTTGTGTCTTAAATCTTTTTGCCATATTTCCATGTTGATGGACAAGTTTCTACTTTTACCCCCTGTCCCCGGGGGGGGGGGGGAGGAGGGGACTGGGCATACTGTTTCAACTGTAAGTGATGGGATTTTAAATGCTTTTAACGTAGCGTTTGATTCACATAAAGCCTGGAAATACTTGGCAGGTATTTTCGTTGTTTGTTGCTTGAATAGCGGCGTTGCTTACATGTTCTCACCTAAACGATTTGCTTTTGTGAGCACGCTTTACTTTTCAGGTTGTCAACACAAGCGTTCATCCACCATGGTAAAGACAGGTTGTATCGATTCTGTCAGTATATTACATCAATGTGCATCTAATACTTGCCTGTTAGGACAGACTAAGTTATGCTACCGTTACTGTGTGGGCGCTCAACTTAGTCTGCCGAACCGCTTCTGGCCGACGAGTTTTCATCCTTCTGCAAAGGAAAATGCTCGCAGCCTGTGATTGGTTATTGGCTTTTAACCCGCACTTACCTCTGGGAAAGTAACGCTAGTTTCCCTCCATTTTGTAACCCGGCAATTATAGGATCAGCAAGCGGCAATTAAGATTGGAATGCAGATAGTTAATTGAGTTATTATATAAGCGTAATTTTCAGTAGCAATAGTTAGCACTTGTGTATACAGTCATACATGCCATTAGCGACCACCTGGTCAAAATGACCATTTTGCCGTGCACGGCGTTTTTCTAATGTTAAATGTGCTGTCGTTAGCGACCGCCTGCAGAAATCGACCTGCGACCGGCAAAATTTGGCAAAACACACCGCAAACGACTGGTTTTTGACGAGACTCTCGAATGTCAAACAATAACAAACCTTGATTTTTGCCACCCATCATATATAGGCCTACGACGAAATTATATAACTGTCATTCGTTGAATTATCGTAATTCCCCTGTGTTTCAAACTCTATTTCAAATAATCAGGATTGATGTGAAGTGCATCGCAACTTGGAACATACAGGGTTATCTCTTTTTGGCGTTGAAGTTGAACTGGCCTGCACCTTGTACCTGGGTTGACGTCTACCACCGAGTCTTCGCTTTTAAAAAACAAAAAAAAACAAAAAAAAAACCACAAAAAAAAACAAACAAAAACAAAACAAAAAAAAAAAACAAAAACAAAAACAAAAACAAAAACAAAAACAAAACAAAAACAACAGACAAAAACAAAAACAAAAACAAAAAAACACAAAAAAACAACAACAACAACAACAAAAAAAAAAAAAAAACCAAAAAAAAAACCAAAAAAAAAAACAAAACCTGAACGGTCGCAAAAACAATTCTGAATACAGTACTTACTATATTCACCGTAATCTGCATGCTCAGTTATGTGAAGTTCATTGTTATCGTAAGAAACCAATTAAAATACGGTCCCGGTATCTTGCAAGTGCACCCTGAATCCATTTGTTATTTGCATTCGGGTACAGATAACTTCATGGAACTTAGGTGAACTCCTTAGAACTCCAGAGTGACGCACGTGGTTTGCCATTTGTCGGGTTCAGTAAAACACGAATATAGGTAGTGTTGTGTTGTCGTTTATTTTATATTGGTTTATATTAAAATTATTATAGGTCTTAAATTCAGTATTACGTACATCATACTACGAAAAAATAATCGAGCCAAGAATAATATTTTACTTTTGCGTAACTTCAGTGAACTCCGGCCACATATGTGCTCTGAGATTTGTTGATCAACTTGACTTGCGCCAAGTCAACCAGTGGTGGATTTATGTACACGTGGTGTTTTGTTTTCCGTTTATTTTATATTTTATTAAATTAGAATCATTACAGGTTTTTCTTAATTACTGCCATTATGCTATGATTAAATTGAACCGATACTAGAGGAGTGAATCCTTTTGTGGCGAAACATTTAACCGGCCCCATCGTCAGGCTGGGAGGGATATTAGGACGCTCAGCACAACAGCTTCAAAGACTTAATTTTACCACTTGCATTTTGCTTGGACAACTGCCTACGCAGATTACCATTGTTATCAACAGGGATGCTACTGATCTACGAGCAGATGTAACGTACACAGCAGACTTGTGAAACTGCACAGGTTTGTCTTTGAAACTTTACTGATTCGCCTACACAGTGACCATGATTGGTATTAATGAAGTTTCTTTCTGAATAAAGTCATTGAATATAAGTGAGAATATATATATATATATTATATTCATGCACGTGTGTGTAAAATAAAGATGAAGTCCCACGCACGGGAGCTCGCTCGTCCGGGGATATCGTCGTGTATATTGGGGGGTACTTCTGACGATGAGGTTGAACTGCTGGCAGGAGAATTTCCAGCTATTATGGGAACTCCCGAGTCTTGGATCACGTATGAAAAATGGGGGACACGTGTTTGACAAGGTGTACTAGAACAAAATAGTCATGTTCTGTACTTTCGTTGTTTCCCGCAAAAATATGGTAGCGACTCAAGCCATCTTGACATCTTTGACTCGGTATTCTCAGAGTTAAATGAGTTACCATATACCACATTAGTCCTTTGATCTCTGTTGAATACACACGCTGAGCAGGTTGGCTTGCAATGTGCTCACACAAGTGTGTCGAACGTGACGTCTAACATGACGCTGATTGGCTGCAGCTGAGTTCATTATTATTTAGAGGGCAATCAACCAGCCGGCAAAGACAAAGCGGTCATTGGACATAGAGACCCGTAGTAACGTTATATCGCATCAATTCAAGGTCCTCTTGATTGACCATGTTCAAATTTGATACATGGGCGACTCATGGGTTGTTCTCACCATACAGTGCTTTTTTAAAACAATGGCTGTGAAAATAATATTTTTCTTCACATCTTATTGTAAAAACTCAGTCTGCCTTCAATCGTCACTTTCTGTTCATTTCCGACACCCACAAGGCAGGAAAGGCTTGTGACGTCACAAACGCAATACCGCTGGCTGACAGGGGAGAATCTGACCATGCTAGCGAGCCATGGCTGTCAAATGTCTCTTGGTTTTAACATATCTTATTCACCCTTTATCAACAGGATTGTCTTCTTCTTACCAGAGGGGTCAATATAGGGCCTTGCATGCCTTTGTCTCCAATTGCTTTCACTTTTAGATAAAATATGTTTAAACCAACAAGATTAAAAATGCGTGTAGAAATATTCATTTCCGTCCCTGTTCCTACCCAGGATGGGTCGGTGTGTTGCTGTTAATTGTAGCAATACAAGTACTACAGCTTGTTTACATTCCCCAGAAGACCTGAAATTATAGAGAACGTGGACCCGCACAGTCAAGATTTGCAGGGACAAGTGGCAAGGCCCTGGGAACCGATCTAAACTATGTAGCGAACACTTTGTGGAAAGTTACTTTGATTTGTCAAATATGACGATGTATAGGATATGTTTGGCAAAAAAAAAAGCTGCTGCTGTTGCCAAATACGGTCCTATCGCTGGCCAACGGAAGGCTTCATGGAACTTGCCAAATTAGGCATTACTCATAAAACCAGGGATAGTGATTCATTTTTTTTTTTTTTACAGTATTTAAAAATTAATCTCCAGTATGATTCTGATTTCAAAGCTAGCATAACAGCAAAGTATAGCTCTACTAAATCTAAGACTGTTACAATGTATCACATAATTATCAATCGAATACCACAGTGACAACGCTGGTCTAAGATGTTGTAACAAAGTAACATTGTACCAAAACTTCTGTTTATTTAACCATTTTGTTCAATTGAGGGACAAATGGGTGGAAAACATTGGCAAACAAGAACCGATCTTGTTCCATACCCAGGTCTAGGGCTGAAGAGTCTAGAATAGGTTGAGTAATCTGGCCACTGTTATGTGTATGCGCAATTATTACTGTATATTGCGAGGTGTTTAATCCCATAACCAGATAACATTTGTTTTGGATAGCTACCACATTCATTGTTATAGATCAAAAGTATAAATTGTCTGTTATATGCAGACGATTTATTCATCTTATCTGAAAGTGAAAGTGGTCTACCAAATAATCTGAACAACCTCAACAAATACTGTAAGACATGTAATCTTACAGTGAATGTACAGAAATCAAAAGTAATGATCTTTAATAAGACTGGTAGAAAATAAAAAAGAAACTTTTATTTAGGAAATGACCTTTTGGCAATTGTACACGATTATTGTTATTTAGGAATAGAAATTAAAACCGATGGTTCTTTTTGTGAAGCTATAAAAGCACTTAGTGATAAAGCATTGCGATCCTTATCCAGACTTAAGCGATTATTTATTAATTCTAACACAAATTTACCTATTTTGTTGAGTTTGTTTCATAAACTGATAACGCGGATTCTTACATATGCCTGTGAAATTTGGAGACCATATGAGTTACCATTTGATAAATGTATAGCAGATAACGAAATTGGCAGCTATCTGATTTCATCTTTCTAGAATGTCCATCTAAGGTTCCTGCATTTCTGTTTGGGTGTACACACGAAAGCTACGAATATAGCAGTAGTAAGTGAATGAGGTGAATATCCCCGGGCACTCAAAATATACCCAAAAAAGGGTAAAAGTTGGTTACGAATTGTGCATATGAAACCCGATACATTGCTTAATGACTACCTTCTTTGTAACGTTGATAATATTGAAACGGGAAAATTTAAATGGATATTGTCATTAATATATGTATTCCAGATGTTTGGTTTCAACAGAATCTGGGAGAATATCGGCGATAAGAATGAGGAATTTCCTTCCAAAAATTTTGGACAAAAGATTAAAACGAAGATTTAATATTCAGTGGGTGAAATCTATGGTAAACAATAATTGCGGAGAAGACAAAAAATTAAGAACTTTTACAAAATTTAAAAGAAACTTTGATGGAGAAATATCTACTGTTAGCTAAGGACCGCTCATTGCAGAAAAAAAAAACAATAGATTTAGAATAAGGGCCCATAATTTAAAGATTGAAACTGGTTGGCTTAAAAGACCCCACAAGAGCCCGTTAGAAGAATGACTGTGTGAAAATTGCAATGGAATAGAAGATGACATGCACTTAATAACAACATGCAAAAGTTATGATCCTGAACATCACAATTTATACAACACCTTAGACGACATTTTCCCTTCCTTCTCTGATTTAGTTGACACAGATAAATTTGAATTAATAATGAACTTAGACGATAGTGATAAAATTGTTTCTGTGATGACTTTTTTTCGGCCGTTGTTGACAAAGGGGGGAGCATTTTAGTTTTTTTTTTTTTTAACTGGTAATTCTATATGCCTCATGTTACTTGTCAAGATGCAAGTTTGGACTGTGGTATTGAATATTGTATTTGATGTTTTGTTTATTTGTGCTTGTATTGTGTATATCAAAATATTGCAAATGTAATTGTGATGCATCTAATAAAGTTCATTTCATTTCACGCCTCATCTACACGCTGCCAAGACCAGTGGGCGGCTGGCCTTTCATCATTTTTAGTCATGTGCCAGTGTTTGTGACAGTCCACGGCCAGCTCCCGATAAACGGGTGTACAAAATTCCATCTCATTGTACCTTTGTCGTCCATATGGAACCAGAAAATAAGGCCATCACAGGGATATATTTACCATTATTACATAATGGATACAATCTAAAATAAAGGCTATCATAAACACGTGCACTGACAACAATATATACGGAAACGTCAATTACTACCCTCAAAGGGTCGTGAGGTTACTGCCGGGTAGAAGTTATACTGATATTTAAAGCTACACTCATAAATGCAAACTTATGTTTCATCACCCATAGACTGCAGATATGGGAAGGGAAAATTAACTGTTTGTTTAGACTTTATACCTTAGGCATAGGCCGTATCTGTTTCTGTGAGTGCTAGAATTTGAAACACCACAAGACCTGGCCCATCCTGACGCAAATTCCAATTTATTGCATTCATGCATTTTCTTATTAAATTGAATTTCATAAGTTTTGATAGGAAATGTCTCTTTTGCAACGAATTATCATTGCCCAGACGGCAAGTTGGGGTCGCCTGGCTGTAGCGCAGCTGTACTCCCTGCAGTACTGGTGGCGGCAGGGTTCTGGGCATCCCTCATATGTATAAGGCTGAATGACCTTTTCCTCTGCTGCTTCAGCTTTTCTTATTAATTGTTCTGCATCGTCATCAGACCACGTACACAAAAAACTCAATTCATACTCTCTGGAAACAGTATGCTCTGTTGTATCTGCCATAACTCTTGGCAAACTTCAGGTACTCTGGCTTAGAACACATACTCCATGGCCAGCGGGTTGCGTTTGTGACGTCAGTAACACTTTCCCACATCAGGCCATGATTGGAGAAAATTCACGCGCTTTCCTGTCTATAATGTGATGCATTTTTGGAGCTAGAAAACAGTATTCAAAAATAAAATTTAACATTTTAGTTTTCATATATGATTTGTAACTATCCTAAACTACAACTTTCTAATTTGTGGTACCCATTCAATCAATAAAACCTTTATGCAAGTGCTAATTGCCCCTTGAAATGACTCTGGTCTGCAGTTCGGCAGACTAGAGCGCAATCAAAAACGCGGAACAATAGTCTGTTTAGCAGGCACATATAATACCTAAATTATGGTTTCTCCTTTTCTAATTATCTTCTCAAAATCTACCTGGCCAACTGGTTTGAAATTGCATAGGGCTACTTCTTGGGACCACCAGAGCTTAATATGTTCCACAGGTACTGCTACGAATTAATTCTATTCTTTAACAAAATTTTACCTGAGGTGACAAGTCGACTTAGATTATAATATTGTTCATTGTCTGTTATCCGTTTGATCTTACCACAATTCATAATTTCGACTTCTTCAAAACCACCCGTCAGATTCCATAGAAACGTAGTAGGAATGTACCTGGGGGTACGTCTGAAGCAATTTTGATCAAAATGGTCACAGTCCAATGTTTTTTTTATCTTTTATGATTTTTTTGTTCGTTATTTGGTAAAATGTACAAAAAAGCCCTAAACGGCTCACCCAAATCCTTTGGTTTTCCATTGGGAATACTTATGCCTTTAATTATTTTCAATAATTGGCATTGCTTTTTTTTCTTTTCTTCCTTTTTTTTTTTTTTTTTTTTTTTTTACAAATCTTTGTGTGTTACAACTATTTTCCACTTATTCTTGTGAACTGCCATTGAGAATTTTTGAAAATGTATTGAATATATAGCTTGTGGAAGGGGTAAACAAATTTGTGTACTTGGTAGTGATACTGTGGGGATGCAGTCTTTCACAAAATATTTCCATTAATGTACTTGTTGGGTAATGTATGCATTCCTTATAATTCCAATGGAACTCAATAGGGATTGCCATGGAATTTCACATTTTCAATTTCTTCTAAACTAGGCAAAATTAATAACCCTCCACTAAAAGCAATTCTTACATAAAAAAACACACACATATTTTGAATATATTCAATATTTCGTTTATTCTGTATACATTTTAGAGTAGATCTGTAGAGGAAATTCTGATCAAATGAAGTTACGCTTTATTGCACAGTGTCAATAAGCAGACAAAGTCTGAATCACAAGTTCGCAAGAGTACCTGTAGAGCGCTCAAACATGCATATGAACTGAGTGCAGAGTCCCATCAGACGTTATCACAGATGGTTCTTGGTTGAATCAAAACTTATCACAGACTGTACTTAAAGTTAAGGCCTTTTCTGAGTTCAATAGAGCAGAAATTGACTCATCACTGTGTCACATAAAGCACCTTAAAATGTCCATTCAATAGGATGTGTAGCCACCATGGTAGTTTATGCACTGTTGGCAGCGTTTTCCCATGCTGTAGACGAGCTTTCTCACAAGTGCCTAAGGTATACAGTCCCACTCCTCCAGAAAATAACGCAATAGATCTGCGGAGTGTGAGATAGGACCCATCTTCTGGTACACATTTCTTTTCATATGGCTCCACAGGTGCTCAATCGGGTTGAGGTCAGGTGAGCATGCTGGCCATTCCATCATCTCAACACTCTCCCTATCCAGGTAATCACGAACCACAGCTGAAACATGTGGCCTGGCATTGTCGTGCATCAGCATGAAGTTGTCTCCAATGGCACCTGCATATGGAATAACATGGGGTTCCAGGACATCCGTTCTGTACCGTCTGCGTGTTCCTTCCATGATTACGAGGTCTGTCTTGCCATTAGCAGAGATACCTGCCCAGACCATGATGTTGCCCCCTCCATATGCAACTGTGGGCTCAACACAACAAGCCGCGTGTCTCTCCCCTCGCCGTCTCCATGCACAAACAAGTCCATCACTTCTGTGGAGGGAAAAGCGACACTCATCAGTGCTCCATCCTGCATGTGTTGTACAGACATGTTCTCTTGTCCAATGCAACCGAACAACCTTGTGACGTGGGGTAAGAAGCAGCTTTTTCACCATGCTCTGGGGCCTTAAACCAGCAGCATGCAGTCTGTTGCGAACAGTCTGGGTGGACATGCTTCTTTGGTGAGGATTGGCTCTCTCCAGTTGGCTCTGAATATCAGGACCTGTGTGGCTCCTACTCCTCAGTGCTGCATTGACGATGAAACGGTCTTGTTGCCTGGTGGTCAGCTTTGGCCTTCCCGGGCGTGGTAAATCTGCAACATCATTTGTGTTTCATATTTTTCTCAACAACTCATTGATGGATTTGTGGTTCACACCCATTGCCCGTGTGACAGCTCTGCAACTTCCACCGGCTTCAATGCGACCTCTGGCTCTTGCCTTGTCCATTTTGGATAGCCTTGGCATGGTGATGTTCACAGTTTGACCAGTGATGGCGAATCCAAAACTAACAGAAAAAATCCCATGCCTTTATACCCATGAGGGTCCTAACGGGGACAGGAAACACCACTCATGATCCTTTCTGCGAAGTTCACTTTTTGACTTGGTTTGTGTCACATTCAGCCCATGTGCAGTCAAGCATGGGCTCCAACTCTGCTCATCTTTACACATGATGTAATCAAAGGATTATGCTACACATACATGTGCGTATCTTGAAAATTACCTAAAAAAGTATGGGTACACCATTAAATTATTTAAGTGGAGGGTTATTGATTTTGCCTAGTTTATATAACAGTTAACCAAATTTATGTCAGTATGTGGCTTTTCAGTCCATTTCAATGAAGTCATAAAAACCTGTAGAAAGTTAAACACTTCTTTGCTTGGGCTAAGGGCTTTGCTCAACAGCGTTGTCAAGGAGGGGAGCTTATATGATGGGTGTCCATCTTTTATCCATTTGTGTGTCCACAATTTAGATTTCTGACTCCTATATGAAACAATTGGCTAGATACAATTCAAATTCCAATGGGTATCTACCATGTGAGTAAAGAAAGTCTATCTTCCGTCAAGTGATTTTTTACTCTTCTTTTGCAAAATCATTCAAAATCATCTTCTCACATCGTACTTGGCCAAATGGTTTGACTATGGATACTTCTTGGGACCACTAGAGCTTATTCCGATCCATAGGTACTGCCTTGGTCTAATTATGTTCTTTTCTGAATTTATTCTAATCTTCGGCAAATCTGCACCTCGGATGACAAGTCAGCTAAGGTTATAATGTTTGTCCATAATTCATCTTTTTGGCGTCTCCAATACCTTCAGCCAGATTCCCTTAAAACTTGGTGGGGATGTACCTTGGGTGGGACTCAACCATTTATGTAGAAATATGAATAATCGAAAGTTTTTTTTATCTGTAATGAATTTTTTGTTTCAATTTTGGGGAAAAAATATAAAATCATTCATCAAACGTCTTTGAAAAAGCATAGGAACACTTGTGGAAAGTCCTAGTCCCTTTATTACTGCAAGAGGTTGCAATGCAAATTTTATTTTCTTTCCTTCTTTTTCTTTTACTACCAATCTTTTTGTGTTACAGCTATTTCCCACTTCTTGTACAGAACTGTCACTAACAGTTTTATGAAACACATCATGTGTACCTTGGGGGTGGGTAACCACAGGTCTACTAAGTAGTGAAACTGCAGATCCCTGATCTTCAACGAATTTTTTCAATCCGTGTACTTGTTGGATAATGCATTTATTCCTGTGGAGTCTTATGGACGTCAATTGGGATTGCCGTGGAATTAAACTTTTTTTCAAGTTCTTCTCCATAACCGTTAATCAGATTCATTTTGTGATAACGTATCTTCGACAGGCCTCTACCAAAGTTTCATGCTGCAGTGATATTTGGATTGTTTATAAATTTTCTGTTTTATTGTTTGGAAAATCCTGAAAAAAAACTTCTCTAAAACCACTTACCCAATTGTTTTGTTCCAGTAAAAGACAATTTTGAAGACTCACAGACCTTATTTTGTTAAAAAGGTGGCACTGGGACTTTTTTTCCATTTTTTAACGATTTTTGGGCGAGTTACGGCTATGTTCGACTTTTTCTCCAAAAGCGTCAATTGGATTGTGAAATTGTAGCTGATGGGAGGGATAAACAAAGCTGTAAACGTGGTGTTGATACTAAGGAGCACTGATTTTTAATGATTTAAAAAAAAAAAAAAAATAAATGGTTACTAGTTAGTTAATGCATGGAACCTATTGATTAGCCTGTGCGTCAATGGGGATTGCAATGGAATTCAGTTTTGAGTTCTCCGGTACCCTCAATTAGATTCAATTCAGCCTTGGAGGAATGTACCTTGGCTGGGTTTATACCACGTTTCTTCAAATGGTCGTGCTGCATTGTTTTTATTTTTTAAATTATTATTTTTTGTTTTCAACCTTTTGGCAAAATTAAGAAAAAAATCTGCAAAGCCGTTTTAACCAATTGCTTTGAAATAGAGGTACTACACGGTACCCTAGACCTTATTTTGTTCAACAGATGATGTTGCAATGTGTTATCTACCTTCACAAACTCTTGTGTCTTTTCCTTTTCCTCATCCTTTGCAAAAACGTCACTCAGACCAAGTTGAAACTAGAAAGGAATGAAATAAAGCATATTGATACAAACAGCATATGGAAATTATGGAAAACAAGCAAAGAAAAAAAAAAAAGAAGAAAAGAAAAAAAGCATCCTATTCTGACAAATACAGAAATTGTTCAGTGTGGGCAAGAGATTCTCGAAAAATATGTTTCAGCACTGCTGATAAAGCATCCAGCGATATTATTGCCAAATTTAGACAGTTTTATAATAGGTTCTAATTGACCAATTAGGCCTCATAGCCAGCTCAAGTTCTCCCACACATGAAATTGTAAATGAATTATATGACATTTTTAAAAAAAAGTTTTCATTTGGACTGAAATTTTCTCACGTACATTGGCATTTACTGAATTTTTACCCACTTCCAAGCCTGCATAAACTTTTTGTCGGTTCCAATTCATAGCAGGTTCAATTTTTTTTTCTATTAATGATTTGTCGGTTTTGCTGTTTAAAGGCTTCAAGAAAGTACAGAGATTTCGTTTAAACTGCGTTCACACAGCAGCATGTTCTGGCATTGACGGATTTCGGATTTTATCTAATTCAATGATCCTACTGGAGCGCTTGACTGGTACTGATTATCATTAACCTTTTGAACAGATTTCTTTATAAAACTTCTCCACTTCATATACAACTATTCCTCATTCTGATTTGAAACAATGTATTAGTTTTCTCATGTACAAAACATATGAGAAAATAACTTTGAAGGATGGTAATATCTTATAGAATTGTATATTTTGGTGATGATGTGCAGGGTGGCCAGTCCGGATTTGAATACAATCAGTTTGCTGAGTTGTTGAACTTTTTAATTGGTAACATTTATGTCAAGTATGGCGATTACATCTTAGACAGACAATTAATATTCCAATGGGTACCACTTACACATCTCTTATGCCTAATTTTCATCTATTTTATTATGAGTGTAAGTTTCTTGTTAAACTGTCAAAAGAAAATAAATTCCTGACAAATATTTTAATTTGACATTTAGATATATTGATGACTTATTCAACATCAATAATATAGACCTTTGTGATTATATTTCACGAATATATCCTGGTGACTTAGAATTATAAAAAACTACAGAAATGATGTGGAATGTCCATTTCTAAACATAATGCGGCAAAAACAGTTTTGCCATGGCTCGTTTGATTATGGGAGGCTTTTGAACATGGGTAGCAACTGGTGCCAAAGATTGAAGGTTCGAGTCCCGCTCGTTCCAAACATAAAATAATGAATTGAAGTTCAAATAAGTTAAAATTAAAAAGGTGATAATTTTGAATTTAGCAGGTAAGTTGCCTCCGTATGGACAGCAATATTCTACTCAGACAATCTGATGGTGTCTATATATCAAGGCTATTTGCTTTTGCTAGAGTATGCACTGATTTTGACAATTTTGACTGCCATCACTTACTGCTTTTTCACAAATTTGTAAAACAGGGATATTAGAAAATGAAACTAAAATGATCGTTTTGGAAGTTTCCGGGTGAACATGAAAATTTACTATGTAGATACTTAGTGGATTAGAGATGGTGTATAAATGATGTAATAAATATGTAAACCTCACAATTGTAACTGAAATTTTATACAATGCCTGCATGAGGCAAGAATTTATGTACGTCCAGAGTTGCTAGCATCAAATCTAT
Organism: Hermodice carunculata; assembly: GCA_964020975.1. NCBI lineage: Eukaryota > Metazoa > Annelida > Polychaeta > Eunicida > Amphinomidae > Hermodice > Hermodice carunculata. The sequence continues at coordinate 5,555,273 of OZ026628.1, forward strand.
TTAAACCACTACTAACTTTTGATGAAACCTGTCTTAAATCCAGCGAGAGATGCGTTTCTTCACAGTTCATTTCTTATTTGTTGACTGATATATACATATATATATATGAAGTCGTTGGCATATCTAACATGAATTTCTGAGTTTTGCCATGGCTTGTTTGATGATGGGAGGTTTTTGAACATGGGTAGCTCTTGTTTACTCTCTTTCTCGATGTAGCTTCCCTAATATTGTTAATAATTGTTCTTCATGTATATTTGTCATGATAGTCATTATTTCTATGTTGTCAATAGGGCATCTTATTCTGTTTAGATGTTGAATGAATAATGTATTGTTTGATGGTTATTCAAGTCTTGCTGCTGTGTCTGAAGATTTTCATGCTGACAGCCGTGTCAAGATTTGGACGGTTTCAAACTTTCGCTGAGTTTCTAGTACGATATTCACACGTAATGGTCTCACTGCTATTTGGTTCTTCTAAACGAATCTGTTCCAGCAAGTGTCATCCATGGAGCATAGGATCACACTGTACATTGTCCCTGAAGCAGAGCAAGCAGCTTTTTTAATACAGCTCTTTTCAGTATGAGAGAACGTCCTTGTTAAAAACTTTAAACTGTTATCCACTTCTCTTTTCATGGAACCCTTATATATTTGGTAACAATTTGAACATTCAGGCATTTTCTGCACATATTGCAGTGCAGTAAGTGTTCCAAGTGTAGTGAAACTGATGTTGTTTTTTATAATTGTCTGATGAATATAGTTTGTTATTATGAAGGTCATGTCAGGTTGGCTCAAAATGTTTAATGTACTCTTTCTCTGTCTCTCTTTTGTATAAATAATTAGCATCTAAATCAACTGACTGACAAGTTGAACTACGTCTTATTATAAATAAAAAATTTAAAACTGTTACAGGAAAACAGTTATACTTACAGTTACCTTTAGGAACATTTCAATCTTGAACATTTAAATGTCCTTTCAAAAATACTTCTGGAAACCAACTTGAAATGTGACTGCTATCCTTACAAATTTTGACTATTGTAATGCATTTTTGACTACGTTTTAATGATTTGAGGCCTAATGTCACTTGCTTCTGGCTGATGTTTAACATTTGAACCAATGTACTTACTATATTTGGAAATGCAAACACTTTTCTTTTTGAAATACTCTTAGTTTATCTCCTTTAAAACAACATCATATCTTTAACTAAATGCCTAAAACACATCGAATTATATAATCATGTTGTTTAGATTCTTATTGATGGTTATTTTAGGCCTAGAGGGTTTTTTTGATGGATTGATGCTGGTGTTGGTGTCACTTTGTGGACTCATATGGATGATGATCATTGTTGAGATGGTGGTTGCAAGTAGTACCTTTTTAAATACTGAATTTTATAGAAATTTTCAACAAGTTAAGAACCTCCGCTTACAAATTCTCTGATGTGATGCAAATTTTGGTCCCTTTTCATAAATTGTATGGTCCTGTATGTGCATGAATGATACAACTGTTCAAGCCAATTTACTGAAATAGGCCCATAATTTCAAACATAACTTTTTGCATTCTGTCATGTGAAAACTAGATAAGGTTTTTTCCCCCCTATGGACCTTTGCACTTACGTTTTGGTCTCTTTTGGGTAAATACGAACTATAAATCTATATGTTTCAGCTATACATACCAAGGAACATTGCCTTTGGTCGGAATTGACTTGGATTTGTTTCGTTAGGACTATGGTTTGGATATGGTAATCACACTGTCTAATTTGTCTCATCTACTTGTTTAATGTCAATGCTTTATACCAAAAAATCAAAATGCCCCATGCCAGCCTCTTTACAATCTGAGGATGGCAAGGCACATTGAAGTCACCAGGGTTCTTTCAGATATGAGGGTAGTATGAATGGTTCCTTATTACCTAAGAATAAAAACACAGGGAAATAGGTAGCTGCTACTGCCCTCAGCTTTCTGAAGGATGTCACCTTGGTTTTGACAGTGAGAAAGCCGTCCTCCTGCTGAACGGGTGCAACTTTGCATATTGTATTATTCATGCTTATATAAGTGGACCCAATTTTACATCAATAATATTTTCCCTCTAAAAACGATTCCAGTGTTAAAGCCGCTGTTGAAAAGCATGTCTGTTTGCAAATGTCAAGCTAAAGCAGATGCAACTTGTTACACGGAATTATATGTGCAGCTTTTCGTGCCACCAACAACATAATAATATGGGCGTATTTTTACCAAATCCATTGTTTTTCTTAAAACCATGCCCATTTTAAATCCAATGATATAGCGCACATCTGTTATCAAACGGAAGCTAATCAAAATATGTCATTCATCTTTACAACTGTAGCTTCTCCGATGTTATAATGACATAAAAATATATGCAACGCCTCTGTTACATTCAGTCTTGCAAGTGAACTCACAATGGACAGTGAAGCGTGGCATGTTACCTGTCATAAGTTATTACATATGTGACTTGTCAGTTGTTAGTAACAACGCACAAACATGTACCACCCTGCTTTTGCTCAAATCTTCAAGTTTAATACCTGTATATTATCTTAACAAATATGGTCCCATTTTTTCTCACTTAAACACCCCATGTAAATAGAAAGTAAAGACCAAACGAGAAGCCTCCTCAGTAAATAATTAGTGTAGGCCTCAAGCAATGCTCCTGTTCCACCTTTCGTTTAATAAAGGGCCAAATTGCCAAGTCACTATTGTTTAATTCCCATGTGGGCAAATAATACAGTTCATCAGTATGCATAAACGAAGGTAGAGTATGGCCATTGTCCTATTTTAACAGAGCAAAGCCTGACTATTGTATTATACATGTCCATGCTCTTGAACTTTCAAAGTAAGGGGGCCACCCAAGGCCTTCCTGGAAAAATTGGACACGATCTCAGGGTAAACACCATGGAACTTAAAAATGAAAGGAATCCATTGCGTTGCTGCAGATACTGCTTTCTTAGACAAAAGAAGATAATGAATGGACACTGGTGATATATCTTCTGCGTTCTACAGGTTTGGACAAAGAGGTCTTCCAAGATGTGGACAGTGATCTTTATCCTAAAAGATCTGAGGATTCATACTTCCATGAAGCCTTTGTAGAATTGAGAGGAAGTTTTTTATATTGGATTCTGAAGAAGTGGTAGAACAGCTTGGACCTACCATCAAATTGATCCAATGGCAATGGCCTTTACACAGGTATTGAGTATTTAGTCTCTGGTTTTAGTGTGCAGTACATAAAAGTAAGATAGTAAGGATCCACAATGTACAGATGTTTATTACATGTTACCCCTCTGCCTGTCTGAAGCCATAAGTGAAATTTGTTTCTTTCCAGCAGTATTGGAAGGTAAATGCTGATTTGTTGGTAGCTCTTGCAACTTTTCTACCTCTCATTGTAAGGTTAAAGGTTATGAATATGTGTAATGCTTTTTTGACCGATTTGATAAATGCTTCATTAGCTATTTTATGCTGAGAGCTGTGTTCTCTGACTCATTGTTATAATGGAGGTAGAGTGTGTTGATAATGTTCCAGATAACAAATATCACTAAAAGCGATCTGTGGCTACTCTCATATTCCTGTAAACCCAACTTACTGAGAAGCTAGGAGAAACAAAGAATGACATGTCTACCATGTCTCTTTCTATCTTTTGCAGAATTTTAATTTTAAATGGACAGGCCTGAATGCTTTAAAACAAAGGTATATAGGCGAAGAGGAATATTATAGTCTTTGATAGAACAGGTTTAAACCTAACAGACCTTTTTGATACGAAATAATGATACTTTTTCACCAATGACATAAAATGGTATAAAATTGCATAGGTTTGCAATAGCTTAAAAAGAAATAAGCTAGGAAAGCAGTAAAAAGAAATGAAAAAGCAGTACTATGTCCATCTGCAATAAGCATAGAGACTGTTTTCATTCTCAAATATTTTTTTGCTTTTTCCTGAATGAAAGCCTACAATTGGGATGAAAGGGATTAATATTTGTAGTGGTATTGGCAGGAAGGGTGCAGTGTTTTAAATATATGCTACTTTTTCAGATAAAGAATGAAATTGTTTGAAATTATGTATGTTTTTCCTTCCATACATTTATTCGCAGCACTCTCAATCAAAAATATGGATAAGTTATCCAGTCTGTTGAGTCTTGTTTTTTAATGTTTGGGGGTTGGGGTGGGGGTGGAGAGTGGACCATAGTAACCCTTGGTCAAAATTAGAACAGTATGCCAGGCAGTTTACATGCTACACGCAGCCCAATTGCTGCCCTGGCCCCAAAAGCTCACACATGGGTGTAAATACAGGCAGAATGTATATTTTGTATAGTTAAAGTGACCATTATGTTTACCTAATTGCTGCCCTATTGATTGTCATTTTATTTACTGGAACTAAAAAAACCCAAGTCACTTTATGTATTCACTGTCAAATCATTTAAACCAGTAATATTTGGTCAAATTCTCTTCTAGGTTTAATTTAGTCATACCTTGTTTTAATTGGTTCAAAACTGGTTGCAGCTTGACAAGAATCACAGATGCATAGATTTGGAGACCATTCGGGTCATCAAATTTTGCGTGAAAACTGTGTTGTTAGATAATGGTGGTGAGACTTATTAGGTTGTTTACCATGAAAATGTGAAAATCTTGCCTAGTCTGAATATTTATCAATTGTGATGAGCAATCAATTTTAGAATAGTCTTAGAGACATTCTTTACTCCTTTTACTTAATCATTAAGCCCGAAAGGCCAAACAGTAGCCATTTTTTTTTATAAACGGTATCCACTTATTATCATGACTCTGACAGATTGATCTATTTATCTTATAGCATGACAAATTGTGGGGAATCACATTCGAGCAGGCTTTGTGATGACTGATCTTGTTGATGACACAAATTCTTGCCCTAATGATAACTGCATATATTGCAGTGAATTCACTGACTTTTGTAGGGACTATACAAATAACAGGCTTACCTAAAGCAAGTTGCTGAGCATATCAAGGGGTTGTTAGAACGATCCAGCATTAAATAGATGAGAAACATTGAGCACTTCTTCATGATGCATTGCTAAAATATCAAGGTAACTTCTCCGCACAGATCACACGATCTTCATTTTTTTTCCAGAGATCGAACATTAGATTCGAACCAAAGATGCCCAACTAGTTAAACATACCATATGACAATCTTTCTCAGTTTTGAATATGAAAAAGAATAACATTTTCAATTATTGCTTGCGTGTGACATGTTAAAGCCCTCAGTCTCGGACTGACCTGAAGCACCAGTACTTTTTGCAAATAGTTCGGGAAACATCACCCTTATTCATTAATGTCAACCCAACAAAATGGGCTATTGTGTCGGTGTATCAAGTAAGCAGATTGTAAAGGATTGATGTCATTTGCCATTAAGAAATGGATGCTTTGATTCCCTGAGAGGTAGTGCGTTCTTAGTGCCTAAGGTGTGGTCTTTTGCCATTATCAAATCGAAATAGAGGCGAAGGTTGGAAAACAGCCAAGATAATCAAATATGGTTTGTTTGAGAATCATTATCTGAAATTTACAGGGGCAAAACTATGAAAGAAGCATATCGTTTGCATTTATAGAGGAATGCTTTAATGCCTAGGGTGGGCAATGTGACCTTTGGCTATAATCAAATTGAAATGGATGAAGTCAATTGGCACAGGATAGCCTTCATAACCAAATGTGAACTGTTTCAATATCACCACATGGCATTTGTTTAAAACAAGAGAACCAAGTATTTTCCACTGAATGATACATGTAGTCTTCAGGTGTTTGTTCTGGAACTCAAAAACAGGTGGTTCCTATTTTAAATTGATGTTGATAAAGTGTGGAGAAATATACGTTTCTGTCATAAAGACAAAGAACTTGCACTTTTATGAAGTTAAGTTGGCTAAAACTTTTCCTATCAGTAAATTGCATGTCATAAAAAGTTAGTAAAGAGAGCTAAGCCCTGTAAGAATCTCTTATAGGAAGGACAGGTGACAGAGGATGTTACCACACACATTGGGAAATATGACAAGAGAGACAAGAGCATGGAGTTTAAACCGAGCAGAACTCTTTTAATTAGTTTAAATTAACTTTTAAGCCCCCCAAAATTTCATGTTTCATAATTTCAAAAACTTATTTTTTCTGTTTATTACCCAGTAATCTAAAGGAAACGTCATCAGCATACTGCAAAATTTTGTATTCTTTATCTTCCACAACAATTCCTAATACAATTTTGTCTCCTTTAATGGCAATTCCAGGGATATCAGGACATAAAAAGAACAAGTTAGGAGAGAGAGGACACCCTTGGCAAATACTTCGTGTTGGGTTACATTGCTCCAAAGTCCAACCATTATTAATTGCACAGCTATTTATATCTGTATAAAGGACCTCTATCCATTGTTGGATTGAGGGAACAAATTTGGAATACTCTAAATTTCTTTGGTAATTTTCCATTCTACACAATACAATGCTATTTCGAAGTCAATCAGCACCAGGAGGACCAGATATATTTTCATCAACAAGACCATCAAATTTAAATATATGAATATATATATATATATAAACTAGGCAAAATTAATAAACCTCCACTTAAATAATTTAATGGTGTACCCATACTTTTTTTTAGGTAATTTAAAGATACGCACATGTATGTGTAGCATTATCCTTTGATTACATCATGTGTAAAGATGAGCAGAGTTGGAGCCCATGCTTGACTGCACATGGGCTGAATGTGACACAAACAAAGTCAAAAAGTGCACTTCGCAGAAAGTATCATGAGAGGTCTTTCCTGTCCCTATTAGGACCCTCCTGACCATTGATTTTTCTCACCAAACCTGTGTAATGTGGCCAGACACTGTGCTAATCATGGGTATAAAGGCATGGGATTTTTTTCTGTCAGTTATGGATTCGCCATCACTGGTCTAACTGTGAACATCACCATGCCAAGGCTATCCAAAATGGACAGGGCAAGAGCCATAGGTCGCATTGAAGCCGGTGAAAGTTGCAGTGCTGCCGCACAGTCAATGGGTGTGAACCACAAATCCATTAATCAGTTGTTGAGAAAATACCGAAACACAAATGATGTTGCCGATTTATCACGCCCGGGAAGGCCAAAGCTGACCACCAGGTAACAAGACCGTTTCATCATCAATGCAGCACTGAGGAGCAGGAGCCGCACAGGTCCTGATATTCAGAGCCAGCTGGAGAGAGCCAATCCTCACCAAAGACGCTTATCCAACCTGACTGTTCGTAACAGACTGCATGCTGCTGGTTTAAGGTCCCGGACCATGGTGAAAAAACTGCTTCTTACCCCACGTCACAAGGTTGCTCAGTTGCATTGGACAAGAGAACATGTCTGTTCAACACATGCAGGATGGAGCAATGTTCTCTTCAGTGATGAATGTCGCTTTTCCCTCCACAGAAGTGATGGACGTGTTCGTGCATGGAGACGGCGAGGGGAGAGACACGCTGCTTGTTGTGTTGAGCCCACAGTTGCATACGGAGGGGGCAGCATCATGGTCTGGGCGGGCATCTCTGCTAATGGCAAGACAGACCTCTTCATCATAGAAGGAACAATAACAAGCAGACGGTACATAAGGGATGTCCTGGAACCCCATGTTATTCCATATGCAGGTGCCATTGGAGACTTCAAGCTGATGCACGGCAATGCCAGGCCACATGTTGCAGCTATGTTTCGTGATTACCTGGATAGGGAGAGTGTTGAGGTGTTGGAATGGCCAGCATGCTCGCCTGACCTCAACCCGATTGAGCACCTGTGGAGCCATATGATAAGAAATGTGTACCAGAAGATGGGTCTTAACTCACACTCGCAGATCTACGGCGTTACCTTCTGGAGGAGTGGGACTGTATACCTCAGGCACTTGTGAGAAAGCTCGTCTACAGCATGGGAAAACGCTGACAACAGTGCATTGACAACCATGGTGGCTACACATCCTATTGAATGGACATTTAAAGGTGCTTTATGTGACACAGTGATGAGTCAATTTCTGCTCTATTGAACTCAGAAAATTCCTTAACTTTCAGTACAGTCTGTGATAAGTTTTGATGCAACCAAGCACCATCTGTGATAACTTCTGATGGGACTCTGCACTCAGTTCACATGCATGTTTGAGCGCTCTACAGGTACTCTTGCGAACTTGTGATTCAGACTTTGTCTGCTTATGGACACTGTGCAATGAAGCGTAACTTCATTTGATCAGAATTTCCTCTACAGATCTACTCTAAAGTGTATACAGAATAAAAGAAACATTGAATATATTCAAAATATGTATGTGTTTTTTTATGAGAATTGCTTGTAGTGGAGGGTTATTAATTTGCCTAGTTTATATATATATATATATATATATATATATATACATATATTTAAGCTAACGTTTCATAATTAAATGTTGAGAAAAGCTGGCTGGGGGGGTGGTCACGTGTGTTTATCACACAAAGTCTTCAGCCAGACACCAGTGCCTTTTTAAGGGAGCTTAATTATATCATAATTCTTTGTCACTTGTGTGTAAAGTACATGTAAAATTCTTGAAGTTATGGATAAGTTAGCCATGGCAATGCGACCACATCCATTTGTATTTCTGACAACAGAATCCTATTTGGTCTTTATGAATTATTTTTTGTGAGGACTTTCTTCAAACGAGAAGCAATGCATTTTGCAGCAAGTTTATAATCTTGACGTAAAGGAGTAATAGGTCTCCAATGTTTCAGTTCCATGGGATCTGTCTTTTTTGGGGGGGGGGGAGTAGTGTAAGTATTCCATCTTCAATGTATTGCAGATAGTTATCCTGTTCCATAACTTGTCTTCAATAAATTTAATAGATGTCTTTTGCATTTGCCCCCCCCCCCCCCAAAAAAAAAATATACAATTCCGCTTGGTAACCGTGAAAGCACAGAGGCTTAACAGATGATGTATTCTGGAGAGCATTCAAAAGTTCAGATTCTGTTAATTCGCCCTGACATTTCAACCTATCTGACTCAGAAGCTATGGACTATCTGCATTGTTAACAAAATCTTCTATACCTTGGATACTTATGCCGGTTTCTTGTACTTTAGTGGTATACAACTGTGATAAATTTCTTTTTCTTCCTGCAATATTTCTTTGGGATTATTATTAACCTTACCTTTTATATTTAATTTGTTGATAATTTTGTTATTGTAATTTCTCTTTTTCGTTACTCCGTATCATGGTATTCTATTTCTCAATATCGCACCGTTTGTGTCATATTCTTTTTTTTCTCAAGTTCCAATTTCATCTCTTTTAATTTAGTTTCCTCACCAATGTTCAGTGGACCAATAGTATCTATATCATAGTGGTTTATTGCTTTCCTAAATTGTCAACTTTATTTTGCCTCCTTTTTTTCCCTGACTTTCTGGCTGTGTATCTCATTGTTTGTGAGCAAATTTTGAGCTTAAACATTTCCCATATTAGTATTGGGTCCTCAGTTTCAATGATTTCTCTAGCATTTTTGAAGATTGTATTAACCATGTGTACATATTCGTTGTCTTGCAGAAAGAACAGTAATGATTCAGCTTCCAAAATCCTGGTCCTCTGGGCTGTACTGCTATTTCTGTTTTGAGAGTAATAGCTGAATGGTCCGATTTGGATTTAGGAATTATATCGTCCTATTCAAAACAACTCGCAATACCAAAAACGTCCTAACTACTCTGAGTTTAAGATGGATTATTTCGTTTCCAGGTATATTTATGCATATCGGGATTTTTGGCCTCCAAGTGTCCAAATGATCAGTACCTTCCATACTATTTGACATAATCTGTTGACTGTTAAGACTTTAGTTCTGTTTCCTCTACATTTATCTTTCATGATGTCCAATAGGAAGTTAAAGTTCCCCAATAATTCGATGGTCATTTGGCAGGGAATTTACCTGTTCTATAAATTCTTCAAAAAATGTAGATTTATCTTCATTATAGCTATAGATATTTGCTGATGTGAATCTTTGTTGGTGAATAGTGATGCTTAATATTGGATATTTGTCAGAGCTCTCTTTGTTATGTTATGAATCTGATAATCAAAATCATATTTGAACAGAAGACACACCTCGAGCATCCGACTGGCCATGACAGAAATATATATTAAATTTCCACTCAGGATACCATTATTTCTCGATTTTTTCAGTACAGTATGGTTCTTCAAGCATAAAGATTGAATACCTATATTCCAAAACCACCTGAGCAGCATCTCTATTCTTTTCTGAAAATTTTGAATACCAGAGACATTAAAAGACATAATTCCTGAATTCTTAGCGATATTCTATATATAAAAGTGAAGCAGACATCATTTATAAATGTCCCCTGCTGACCAACCAATCTGGAGATTTTGCATTTTAAATTATAAGGTGAACATGCAAGTCCCAAGTTCCAAAAATAAACACTGCATTCTGTCGGCTTTACCCCAAGCTCCAACCAAAGAAGAAGGACAAAACTTTGGCTAGGAAAAGCAAATGTTAAAAGAAAAGTGATAGTCAAAGTCCAGTACATATCCCTCACAGGTGGTAGAATTGGATTAAATAAACGGTTTTGTGCAATGGGATACAACCTGGAGACCCTGGCAGACCAATTATGGCTGAGCATTCACCACCCACGTACACCCTCCATCTATCCCCCCATAAAGGTGGGTTCATGCAGCGCTCCCCCACTGAAAGCCCCCCCCCCCCTCCCAACATACATACACCTTGAGCCCGGTAGGCGCATCTCAATTTCTATTGTCAGGGAGCTGACAATATGTCCATAGCGGAAGTTTACATAGATTAGCACCCATGGTTCGTTCAAATTCTCATAAGTAGCACTTTTCTGGTACAAGTCTATCTACCTTTTCACACAGATTTAACTCATAGACAATAGATGCTAGATAAGCTGCAATACCGATTAATTTTGTACCAGTCAGAGTTTTTTAATGTACACTGGACAGTATAACTGTAAAATGCAATTAAGACATTAAAAGTATCTTAAATCTATGAAGTTCTAAACTTGATAATTGGTGTTTGGGTTAAATGACTTGTGTATGTCAAAGTTCACAGATTAGCGGCCTTCAATAGGTGCCAAAGCAGGTCAATTGTAGCTTTGCCTCTGATAAGGGTTAAGTCACAATCAGTTATTAATTTATTTTCCTGCTAGTAATTTTGCACAAGTTTCAATGTAGACCAGACCTGAAGTCTTAATACGAACAAAACAAAAACAAACAAAAAAAAAAAAAAAAAAGGGGGGGGGGGGCTGAACATTCAAATTTCCAAGGTTATCATTTTTCAATTTATGATGTAAAGTTCAGTGACCTGGTTATTATATACTGCAAGTATGGCACCAGGCAAGCATATTTAGAGGTCCAACATTTGACCCATTGCAGTCATATAACTTTGGTTCCAGAAGAGACAGGTTTATCTGACAAAAACCAAAAACAAAAAAAAAACAAAAAACAAAAAACAAAAAACAAAAAAAAAAACCCACAAAAAGCAAAAAACAAAACAAAAAAAAAAAAAAACAAAAAGAAGAAAACAAAACAAAACAAAACAAAAAAACAAAACAAAACAAAAAAACCAAAACAAAACAACACAAAACAAAAAACAAAAACAACCCCCCCCCCCAAAAAAAAACCAAAACAAAACAAAACAAAACACCCCCCCCCCCCAAAAAAAAAACAACAAACAAAAAACAACAACAAATATTTGTTCATATGTAGCGAGGCACTTACACATAGGCACTAAGTAGCGTATATCCTCTGCACTGGGTAGAATAAGATCCTGGTGGTAGTGCCATCAATACCCATTAAACATGGGCAGTCCTAAACTTTTGCCGTTATGTAATACTGGCAAGAAAGAAAGAATGAAAGAGCAGAAAAAATACAAAATACAATTGATATGTGCCCGTGTTGCTTTGCACTAGAGAGAAAAAAAGTACACCTAATCATGTACCGGTATACAATATATACACATACATGTACATATGTATACATTTGTGCGCAGTGTACCCACAGGGCATGATTGTACATCTCTGCAGCAAGATTCAGGAAAGTCTCAGATAATTCGTACATACCAGCACACTAGGAATGTCTCCTGCGAGACCTTACCACCTCTGTAATAGGGGACAAAACTGAACATATGTGTATTTGCATAACGAACTTTCACTCTTTACACTATATATAACAAGATGCTTATGGGCATAATGCTCTGCTGGCATCGTGGCTATATTGCATCTCTTCATTTCAAAGGTTCGAGTCCTCAAGTGCCTTCTGAACACAAAAAGCTTAATGTAAAAATTGTCCACCGGATGACACTTCGCTCAACATGTTATCATAGCTAATTTCTGCTGCTCCTGTGATGAATATTGTTGCATGTGCCAAGACAACAATGAGTGAGTCCTTAACTTTATATCCTCAGTGACCTTGCTACAGAAGATTGGGGACACCCAGACTATGTAATACAAGAGGCCCATAGGCCTGCCTTGTTCTGTGCTTACATTGCCATTGAGGTCCAAGCTACACCGGGCCATTACAAAATCACCTCTTTCAACTTTACAAGCATGGTTACCACAAAAATAGGGCAAGGTCACTAAAAAACGCAATTATAGCTTTAGACACTGTCTATATATCCTGGGAATTTGGCAAGTCCAATCCAATTACTTTTCAAGATCTGAAATTTTATATCTTAAACACATTTTTGTTCATAATTTCCATCAAATTTTAGGTGGTGTCACTTGTATTATTAACAACTTAGCCTTAGACCTCCCTCACAATGCCCCAAATTTAGGGAAGATCTGCCCAAAATTAAAGATGCTAGAGTGCTCACAAGATTTTCACATTTTGACCCCTAGAATACATTGTATTGTAAGTGGCGCCACCATTGTCGACCTCGGCCTGGATTGAACTGGCAGGCATATGTCTATTAGTTTGGGGATTGGCCACTATATTAAGTAACAAAGCACAAATGCTGGGTGTTTTTCATTATTTGCTCTCCTCTTACAATAGAATGTGATGTTTAGGGCATATTCCACATGTGTCATGAGTAAAGCCAGGTCTGCATAGCGTCTCCATTTTCAAATAGGTCATATAGGTATGGAAGAATGTGGCAAAGTAAATTTATGAGCTCTGTAAGCAGTAGATATACATTCAGATTCAGATTCATTTTATTGTCTCGCCAGCATAAGCTGTTGGCGAGACTAAACAGTCACTTTCCGTCCGTCCGTCCGTCAGTCCGTCCGTCCACCAACAAGAACTTCGTAGTGGCTTGAAATACGCTGGCGAGACATTCATTCCACGGGCATGGCTCTGGTTTGACATAGAAGTGAATTTATTGTACACATTTTGGTAATTGTGCATAAACATCAATGAATAAAAACACGATACATGATAATCAGAATGGAATTACATTACTAAAATTAGTCAGAATGACTCTGCTAACGGTAGATGAACCATATAATGAATATACCAACATGCCAGACCCTAGACTTCACAATTGATGGAGAATTATTTCAAAATCATTTTGCTGACCTACTTCTGTGTCATTTCAATATCGTTCCAAGTGAAATAGTGTATATACAAATTATAAAATACAGTCCCATTTCTCCCCAACATTAGGGCCATTTTGAAGCCGCCTTGCTTCCTACTTCTCAGTCGTTTCAGTGGTGTTTTCGGTTAAATAGTGCATAGGCATAACATATACAACTCCGTTCTCCCCAACTCCAGGTCTGTTTGCAAGAACCACCCAAATGGCCGCTTCTTAGAAATAACCCCTTTCAGAAAACGTCTCTAAAGTAGGGAAGAAGCGTATACGAAATATATAAATATACTGCTTCAATAGTATCATTACACCATTTATACGATAACGGGCTACCATTTATTGAAGAGCGGCATACTGCTTTGAGCTATTTAAAAAAAATGGTGTACTGTTCCCACTTTAGATTCGTTTATTCCCTTTTTGAGTACCGCTGTACTATGACGAGGGATACACCAGTTCACTAAGAAGATCTCTGACAAGGCCGTGCAACTACTCAAGATGGGAGACAAAAACTTGACATATATATGTAACATGCCTTCACTGTTTGCGCTATGTGTAAAGAGTGATACTAAATGCGCATAAGAAATATTAATAGCGTGGGACCAATTCATGCTAAATAGCATTATACATGCACTTACACGAAGGATACTGGACCAGGACTCTAACGAATTCTGGATCAAGGTGTAACATTATATAAATGAAAAGTGTGTATATATATATGCTATACTGTGGGTTTTCAATCCAATAAACAGCTGTTCTTCATATAGTTTAGCATGTCACTAGTATCAATGAGAACATGAAACTACATGTGTGTGGTCCATCAGCCTAGCAATTAATTTCTGTAATGTCCACCAAATTACATATACCAGGAATTGTAAACATGAATAGGCTTGCCAGAGCGCAATTCATCATAAGTTGCTGGAATAAATAGTATTGGGTTCGACCTTATTAACAAAGAACAAGTTTAGTAGGTTGACTTGTTGTTTACAGCATACTTACGAAAACCATAAGCACGAACATCATCATTGCTCAGCGTAACACATTCTGCAACAGTTGACCTTTCAAAGCCCGCAATGATCACTCATCTGTAGTAATAACTAACTTAATTAGAGAACAAGTTATGTAGATTTCAGTCTTATTCTGAAAAAGGAGTAACATATCCACACCTTCCATGTAGTTCTGAACAACAACAACAACAACAACAACAAATGAAAAATCTACAATCAATCTCTCTACACTCGACAGCCAATCAAGTCACTGCCCATGTCTAAACCAAAACCTTCATTAATTAATGTAATGTTCCATTCCAAATGTTGAAGATTCAAGGCTTTAGCGGCCAAATGAGATTATGATCAGGTCATCAGCAGAAAACCGTGAAGTATGTTTTCTAACCTCAAATTCCCATACATGCTTTCTGTAATGGGGCTGCTTGCCATAAAAACCAATTTTATTTAATCTATGCAAGCGACCTGATTACCAAATGTTATTAATTGCTGTATGACTGTAAAGTAATTTACACACACACACACACACACACACACACACACACACACACACACACACACACACACACACTAACACAATTATATATGTATATATATATATATATATATATATATATATATATATATATATATATATATATATATATATATATATATGCATGTGTGTGTGTGTCTTTGGTCTGCCGCTTAGCATAATTCATGATATGGAACAAGAAGCTGGTTTACAGTTCACCCAGTATGAAACCAGATTGATAAGCAAGGGTCATCGTGTCTCACGAAATGTCAAGACTAGCTAATAATTGTTACAGATATTATCGTTTTTTTATGTCGAAGCATGTTTGTTTTTATTTTTATTTTTTTTGTAATTTTCATTTTTTTCAGGCAGACGACAACCTCTGATTATTTGGGGACATATTGAACAATTAAGTCAGTGCAGAAGAGATATTTGTGGCAGCTTCTCTCAGTAATGGTGCATGTAGGCCATCAGGGCCTGAGGCTACAGGTGATGTTGCATTTTCGAGACCTCTTTCGTCAAAGCCGCGTAGGTTTCATGCTTTAAGTCTTGAATGCATGAAAACGCTCTTCATCGCGCAGGTCAGTTGTGATCCATTTTCAAGTCGTTTCTTACTAGATGACACATTTTTGGGACCTCTCTCTCAAAACGGGGCTTAAGTCTAGGAGTCCACTAGTGCGGAAAATTCAGGCTTTGAGTTCTGTACATATATCTTACAATTTAACCAAATACAGCGATTTAAACAATGGATCAGTGTGGGGTTTACATCCTTCATGGCAAATAAGCCGTATTGCTGATTTTTGAAGTTTAGAAATATCATTCCAGGAATATCCATATATCTGCACATATATCTTGCAATTTAACAAAATACAACGATTTTAACAATGGATCAGTTTTGGGTTTATATCCTTCATGACAAATAAGCCGTATTGCTGAATGTTGAAGTTTAGAAATATCATTCCAGGGATATCCCCGGGCTAAAATTGAATAATTAAGATAGGCAGAAACAAAAATGTGTGTATAAGCAGCCATGTCTTCATTGGCAAAAAATTGTAAATTCTTCTAAACATACCTATTAATCTGTAGAGCTTCCTAGGGACCATATTTACATCTCTATTCAAATGTAGAGTTTCATTAACAGATAATCCAAGAAAATTAAATTCAGTAGTTCCGGATATTGAAATAGTACTTATTTATAAATCTTAAGTTGGATTAAATCTACACTGTAGAAAATGAAACACCATGAATTTTGGCAATTTCTCGAGACAATTTATTTGCTTATAGACAATTATGTATCTGTTCCTGCTCTTTGTTAATTTTATCTGATACATCATTTGTCTCTTAATTAATACTTGAACCCAAAGAATAGAAGGGTGTTACTAGGGTCGTATTGTCAGCATCAGAATGAAGTAAAATTTTGGAAATGCACAGCAAATATTAAGAGTATAGATTGTAAATAACAAAGGTCCAATGATTGAACATTGAGAGGAAGTGAACTTGGTTCAGTATCATCAACGGAAACATGGAGCTCCCTTTTAGTAAGATAACTATGGAACAATGTGATAGAAGAATCGCAAATACCATAATATTTCAATTCATGTAAAACAATATTGTGGTCTAACGTATAGTAACCCTTAAAGCCGTCTATGTAGACACTGATCGGCAATTTGCTGCAATTCATATATGCAAAATCAAATTTATTACTATGCATATAAAGTGCCGATTTTGTGGCGTCCCAAGCTTATTATGTCATTTTTGAATCTAGCAAACTAGGAGTAATAATAATCTTCTATCAAATCAATCATACTGTGCTTTGATATTTTATCGTTCTCATTAAGATTATCTTTATATGTATAAAAATCACCATTACCTGGGGATAAGCTTTTTACTTTTTAAGTAATTTATCACGATATTTGATTGATTTAAGTATACCATATGTGAACCATGGAGAACTTTTGTGTTTTCATTTGTTCAACACAACTATTTAAACTGGCAAAAAACAAAAAACAAAAAAAAAACAAAAAAAAACAAAAACCTAAAAAAAAAAAACAGAAACAAAAACAAAAACCAAAACAAAACAAAAAAAACAACAACAAAAAAATACCACAAAACATAAAAAAAACCAAAAACAAAACAAAACATAAAAAATACCACAAAAAAACCAAAACTAACAAAAAAAAAAAAAAAAAAAAAAAAACGGATAAAATGTTTGCAAAGGACACTCCTGAAATGATCTATAACTTATTTGTTCAACAAAAGGTTACACTGGGATATTAGCCGCTTGCGCTATTCGCTTGATACGGGAAGAAGTATTTCAGCAACAACTTTCACGTGCTGATGGTCCTGGAAAAACGTGAATATGGGATACACCATGTATAATATTAATCCGCAGTCTGTGAACACTTTATTGAATTTAGGATTTACTGTTGAAACGTGAATACGAATAAGCTATTATCTGAGGGAAGGCTTGATATTTATTCATTCAGCACTTACATATTAGCAAACGGTAATATAGTTTTGTATATTGCAGTACTACTTCGTTAAATACATTATGGATCATTCGAGCACAAGACTGGTACAGTGCTCTTTGTTGTTGTTAGTAGCTTCCAAGACATTTGGTTGATTCAAAACGTGGGCTTCTTTTGCATCTATTCAACTTTCTCCGACCAAGGCCCAAAAATGTATGCAACGGTTTTCAGTTAATCTCTATTCAGGCATGCTGCATATTTCATATTACCAGACTCAAAATACATAATTGATCGTGTCATGACACAGAAGATCGCAGTTTTCTGTTTGAAAAGTTTATGGAAATATATATATTTTTATATCTGTGTGTGTATTTCCAGAAATATATTTGATCGTCGAATGCACACGTGATTGATATTTACATTGTCAGTGTAAGCATGTATGAAATAATGTCATGTAAAATTAGAGATTAGGTCTGTATGTCACTCAGAAATCTCTCTCACTATTGTGCATATATGGTATTTACTCGCCGACTATCTATAAGAGCAAAGCATTAGATTATAGGTATGTGCTGCGTTATTCGGGAGGACGAAATAACGCAAATGCAAAGGTGATGAAGGACGACCAGGTGGGGGTGAAGGAAAAAAGAGAAGACAAAGAAAATAAGATCATTAACAAATTGGAACATAATGCATTGTATCATTGGGGTTTTGAAAATCCAAACGCTTTTTGCATTCTTCCTCTCTACAAAATGTAGCTGTGTCATCTCCATGAAAACCACAGGTCAATGTGGAATATATAATTGACACACCATTTTGTTCCTTGGTTTTTACACATTTTTTAATCCATAAATACACAACAAAGTTGCGGAAATGAATAAGATCTGATGGGAGAAAAGGGGCAGAGCCCTGTATTAATCCCTCTTGCCAAAAAAAAAAATGACAACATGAATACAGGATATTACAAAAACGCATTGCATCGATGAATAATCAATCAGGCCTTTATTGTGCCTGGGCAATAAAGCATCGAAACACAGCTAAGAAAAATGCAGACACCATTATACGCTGAATATTTCTGGACCAAAGTATCACAATTTTACCACGATGAAAATAGTTTTATTTTCGTCCACGCCATTATAAAATTGAACAAGTGCCAGTTGACATAAATCGAGTAGTTGAAGTGATATGATCTTGATTAGCGGAATAAATTTGGATATTTTCCTAACGAGTACTCTTAACACAGCCTTGCAAGACAGTTTGTAGATACACATGTGCAAGTTATATAGGGCGACGACATGTAATGGGCATTCTAAGAAAAAGTTCCACATATCTCCATTCGATGCACCACATTTAAAGCTTGGAAGACCATTTGAATCAGAACTTGAATAAATGAGAGTTTAGCTGACTGCCGCCAATGCACAATCGAGTATAAAGAATTGAAGCGTATCTATTTCCATATTTATTCAATTTTGACAAATAAGAATCTCGAGGAGACAGCTTCCGTTAATTGGATTTAAATAAAGGTAATGATTCCAAATTTGTAATATTGCTAGGTTTATTTATTTATTTATTCATTTATTTATTTATTTATTTATTTATTTATTTATTTATTTATTTATTTATTTATTTATTTATTTATTTATTTATTTATTTATTTATATAATTATTTATTTATTTATTTATTCATTCATCCATTCATTCATTCATTCATTCATTTATTTATTTATTCACTCATTCATTTATTTATTTATACATTTATTTATTTATATATTTAATTTATTCATTCGTTCGTTCTTCCGTGCGTGCGTTCGTTCATTTATTTATTTATTTATTTATTTATTTATTTATTTATTTATTTATTCATTTATTTATTTATTTATTTATTTATTTATTTATTTATGTATGTTTGCATGCGTGCGTGTCTGTGTGTATGTATGTATGTATTTATGTATGTATATATGTTTATATTTACCTATTCATACATTCATTCATTCATTCATTCATTCATTCATTCATAATTTCACTCATTCATTTATTTGTTTCATTTATTTACCCCCGGAAGCCCATTCAGCTGAGTTTTTTTTTCAATGAGACCCAATATGGCAAACATAAAATACAAGTTAAATATATAGATAAAACTCAAGCAAAACTATATACATAAAAGCAATATACAGTTGAGACAATACAAACTGCAATGCAAATTAATGGATGTCAACGCCAAAATTAGGGATCGTGGAAATAAAACTGTTTTTACATCGATTTGTATGAAGACAAGTCCTCTGCTGAACGTATAGAATATTGAATTTGGATACACAATATAACTCCTTGTTAAGCAAATGAGCATTTAAAAAATATTTTGTTAACAGTAAGAACGAAAACGTTCAAAGACTTCAAACTTCTTGTACTTTGGATACTAAGGGACCGTCTATAAAGCTATTTTGTAGTATCAAGTTTTGAAACTTAAGAATTGTTTTTTTTTTTTTTTTTTTTTTTTGTAGAATGCAAAGATTAGGTACCAATCTGCAATACCGCCAAATGTTGAGTTTGAAAACTGTCGACTTTTATGAGAATTTTGGAGCGAAAGAAATTATGGTTTTTGGCCAAACATCCACATTGCTTGCATATACAACAGAATGTAAATGAGCTATCAGTCAGACTTGGGTCTGCTAGGCAATGGGCAGTGATCAAGCTTTTCATAGGTTGGGGAGAACAATGGGCCAGTGGGCTAGGAAGAGAACAATGGACCGGTGGGCTAAGAAGAGCACAATGGGCACTCCTAATTTGTTATTATTTTAGCGACTGAAACCAGCTGTTTGGAAACCACATATTTGTGATCTTCTGGTGGAAAAACACCAAGATTTCTGTTCATGCATAGATTTAAAAGATGTATTTTCATGACAACACACCCAAAGTATAGTATTATAAGAGTACATCTCACAAGACAAGTATAGATCAGAAAGAATGAGTACATTGGCCAGTTTACCGCTGCCAGAGAGCAAATCAGACCTAATTGCATTTTCTCACAATTCAAATTTTTCTCCAACTTATCACAGGTTTTTAACAGATTGTTCGTAAATGGTTTGACCGATTTTAATGAAATTAAAAGCTCTTGAAAATATACATTCCTGCCGAGAAACAGCATGTGGCGTTTCTAGATATTTTTTATATTTTTTTTTTTTTTTTTCAATGTTGAATTACACAAAGTGGAAAATTGAACTTTGCTTCTTTATAAATCAAAAAAACGAAAATAAAATTGTTCCTTTTGCGAGAAAAAAACAACAAAAAACAAGAAAACCTTTCCTACACATTACAACAAGCTTTTATTCTGCAAAATGTGAAGATTTTATGTTGAAATATTTTGGTTTGTAGGCCCAGAAAACCTGAAGTGGACTCCTTTGCTTATCACCTCAAGTATCGAGAAAAAGATTTTTTTCTTCACATAATGAAAATATAGTTTAATATCTAAAAGAAAGTGTGTTCGCGTGTGCGTGTTTGTGTGTGTGTGGGGGGGGGGGGGTGTTAACTGCATTATTTTCGAAAGGCGAGCCCAATAAGTTACCGCGACGCTATGTATACTGAGCTTCACAGACGGCCCCTTAACACTCAGGTTAGAGTGACCTGATCGGAAAGGTAGCTAAGGGCTATTCCTTTTATACACTTATACATTAAACATCCTGTCAGATGACCGATGGTCAGCTAGAGGTTGCCAGCCTAATTGCTTTACAACAGTTTTTCCTCTTACGTTGATGTAATCAAAATTCAAAACTATATGGGCCCCGTAATTTTGTAAATGTTGTAAGTTTTTTTTGTATCCCGTAGTCCACATTAAGTCCAAACAGTGTCCGCATAATCCAGAATGGGTTGGATATACGCAATGTAAATACGGATGAAAAAACTCTGTGGCAGAAAATTACTAAACGTGTACAGGGTTGCTAATTTACCACTGACATTTTTCTGTTAATGAATTACATGACAGTGCCATTCAAGATAAGAATCGATTATCACACGAGATATGTAAACGAATGAGCCGGGTCAAAAGTTTGATATTACATTGATATATTGAAGTTGGGATGTTTGCAGACTCAATGCTGAAGATAAGTGGGATCGATAAGGAGAGTGCACTATTTGCAAGGATGGAAAAAATGTCTGGGTCGAGGGATTTTGGAAAAATGCTGGCTGATCAGACGAATAAAGTTAGGGCAAACCAAATAAGTAAGAAGTTGTTTTTAAATTTGATTTTCCATTGTTTTAGCTATGCATCATTCTATCAAAATGGATTAGTAACTGGTTTTGTCACAATGATTACCTGGTCCCTTCAAAACAGGCGTCACACATTTTTTTTCCCATCAAGTGGTACATAAGGCGATTCTATTGATAAGTTTCTCGTGCCACAGAGCTACCTACAATAAAAATTGTGGGGACTATATAATGTTTCTTGCTTTATATTCAGTAGGGACAGGCTGATGAGACGCTTCTGATTTTGTCAAGCCAGGACCGCTCGAGAAAGGGCTGCACGTGCTTAGTGTGGTACTGGCCTTGAAGTGGTCATTGGAGTGTAATGACTTTACGGAATTTTTGTCAGTTGTTTCACAATCACAGGTACATGGGGAAGTTGACAGCAAAACATCCCCTATTGGACCATCTTTGTCAAAAATAGGCGTGTGTTTGTAGTCTGACATTTGTTCGTGAAGTTCCAGGTTTCCTTGAGACAGAGACTTACATTCCTGAAACATAACTTTGAATTCACTTATTAATTGTTTGGCTTGATTACGTAAAGGAGAGATTCTTTCAGATTTTTATTTTTTGCATTGAGAACAACAACTTGGGACTGAGTGGGGAGGTACCTTTGGATCCTGGGAGATAGTGATCACAAATAATGCAAAACAAGCGTATACTACATGTTTAACGCACACCCTTGATTGGAGCTGTAATTGTTTGGTTGCAATGGCTTTCAGCTGCACTGTCAGTGTCACAAATAGCAGGTACCACATACTTGTCAGGTGTTTCACCAACGCTTGTAAGTATGTATGTATGTATGTATGTATGTATGTATGTATGTATGTATGTATGTATGTATGTATGTATGTTGTATTTTAGACACATCATACAGCAAACAGTATGAGGTCCATGATGAAAAAACGAACAGTAAAGGTTTACATGTAAGATAATGCAGATTTAAGAAGGTCTGACATATAAGTCGAGTCAAACTAAATACATAAACAATGTAATCAGAAAAACAACAAGTATTTCAAGAAAACAGTACATATGGAGAGAACATTGACACATTATAGCGCAGTAGATATTTGAACAGATTTGTGTGCTGGTTTTTTAATTTTTCCTGCTGGTGCATACAGTGTCGAGAGAAAGTCTTGCCCCAAAACTATGGAGGGTCACCAGTGGAGCCACTTGCAGGTACCACTTTTCAAACTGTAATAAACAGTATAATTCTGACACCATAACCAGTTTAGGGCCAATGAGGGCCACAGGTAGGTACAAGAGGCACACTGAGTGACTAAAATTTAACTTCCTAACAGTGTTCCCTGCAAGAGTCCCTTGTACAGGTTGTACCTGAGGAGGACCACGCTAAGGGGCCACCAGAGGAGATGGTGCAAAAATTTTTGGCGGCACTGTATGTTACCATTTCTCACCAAAGACGCCACTTGGCTGAATTTTTAGTGAATTCAGTGGCAATCATAGTCTTCTGTAAGGGCAAGTGTTCAGCATGCCAAAAGTGTCCCGAATTCCCCTGCACATGTAGATTACAATTGGTAGAATAGAATGTCAGAGAAAAGGAGCCAAAGGTGGTGTCCTGGCTGGTTCATAGAAGTAAGCTTTTATTTGAATGCCTAGTTTGCTTCTTTGTTGGGTTAATTTACCATGACAGCACTGCAGAAATCCAAACGAACCTGCTGCCACAATAAAGAAGCTTTCGGGGGCAGGGCAATTGTTACACAATGAAGGTTTTCTTTAATTTGAATTTCCAAGTCTGCTTAATCGGAGTAATCATACTGCGTACAAGTACGTCTAAGGTTTTTTGTCTGCTTGTAGCATTTACGACTCGCTCTATCAATCAGCACACGATATGCACCAGCAATTCTTTTGAATGTCTCATTGGCCCCTTTGTTTCCAATGTTTTTGTCGGGATAATATGATTTCGTGCAATATCTGAATGCCTACTAAATATCCTCATAAGAGGCCACAGATGGTACACCAAGTTTGTCGTAATGACTACACATATCCATATTTTCGAGCATTGTGATACAGTTAGAAGGTACCAGTGTATGCCAATAAATGGAATACGATAGTCACTGATGATTCGGCATTGTTGGAGACCAGTCACAGGTACAATCACAATCTAGGGCACATTGGCTCTTCCAGACAGTGAGGACCGTTAGATATAAGGAAATAAATTCGCAAGACTCACAGGCATTCTGAATTGACAAAAGTTTCAGTCCTGAGTGTTCCCTGTATATTCAATAAGCTGTTTCCAATAAAGCTTCCGTTAATTTTACAATCGACGCAAAGTGGTAAGGAAGTTAGAAAATTGTCGAAAAAATTGAATTATGCGAGAACAAGGCAGACAAATGTCAGTGCAGAAGCAATTCCTGATACTATGCATAACAATTTTTCGTACTTTACTAGCTGATTATTTTTTTTTTTTTTTCTTTTTTTAATTTTAGGAAAACCTGCATTTGATTTGATGGGTTAGACACGTTGAGTCGTTAGTTCACCATAATGGACTTGGGCTACGTGGTTGCAAAGGACAAGCATAAAATAAGTTCTTATGTGCCATACAGACCAACAGAACTGCATAGAATCTGCAACAGATGGGGGAAGCTTGAACAAGGCCAATAAACCTTACAGCGAAAATATTACTTTGTCAAAGAAAACCAGTGACATACCAAATAGACTGGGTTGTTTTATTTTGTTGGTGCATAAAAATGGTTGGGGGGGGGGGGGTATCAGTGGCTTTCGAAGGAAGAGATCGAGCAAATGAATCCTGCAAGGCTCCTCGATGAGTCTGAAACAAGTGGTATGATGAAAATATGTGTGACTATCTGCCATCAGCGCGCCAGGCACGCAACTGCACCCTTTTAGCTATATTGAAAATGAGAGTGTCCTATGAAGTGCTTTAGCAGCAGCAAAATATATATTCCAATTTATCCTTGTATTAACGACTAATTCCTCAAATTACACGATAAAGCTAAGATCGCCGTACATAACAGCAATTTAAAAACAGTGTCTTTAATTGGAACAACGATTCAAGACTTTCCTAGGTACTTGCGTTTAAGCACAGTGGGATGCGTTCTTTGAAACATTTTGCTATGCAAATGAAGCACAATTTGTGAAACGATTTGGAATCCAACTTCTTCCTTTTCATGTAAAAAAAGCGCACAAGGGAAGACTTGAGAGAATGCTAACAAAAGAATAAACGGATAGCTGATGAAAAACCTGGTTATACTTTGGTTTAAACGTTTTTTATTTTTCAATATGGATACAATAGATGGAGCAAGATTTTCATTTAGCGATTGGAAAAGAGGGCCAAGCCCTATATTAATCGCTCTCGCTCTGAAAAGACGACATGCAAACAGGACAAAACAAAACGCACAGGGCACCTAGTCAGTCAGGTCCTTGAATTTGGTGTCCCTGACTGGCTGTCCTTCGCACATGATCAAGAAGGACAAACACATTAGACGAAGGACAGATAGAGGGGCATCTGATTAACATGATAACCGCACCTTTTTGTTTTACACCTATCAAATGAGCACTTCGATAATGGTTATAAATTAAACGAGAGTAATCAAAACCAACCTTTCATTGCAGCAAATAATAAACACACACACACACACACACACACACACACACACACACACACATATATATATATATATATATATATATATATATATATATATATATATATATATATATATATGTATGATTATTTATTTACTGATGCGTTTATTTATTTGTTTATTTATTTATTCATTTATTTATTTATTTATTTATTTATTTATTTATTTATTTATTTACTTATTCATCTATATATTTATATAGACCCTATGCATGTGTGTTTGGGGACTAACATGTTATTATATTATATTTATTTCTGTATTTCAGATATGTATGTGAATAAAGGTATTCAGTCTTTATTGATATATCTCGAGATATCCAACACATTGAATGCTAAGGCAGACTAAATTACGATATCGTTACTCGATATTCTTGTTGGTAAAGTAATTTAAAGCACAAAAGTATCGTATAACTTGAGATCTATGCTTTTAAAAAAGATCATCCTTTGTATCTATGTGCAGTAAATATGAAAAAAAATCTGCACAACAAATTTCTCAGAATGTTCAGTTGCAAAATCAAATATAATTTGGGATAGCTCAGATATGACAGCGTATTTGTCGTTTCTGTTTCTTGGTGATCTATACATTACAAATGAATAAGCCTTTCTTGCTGCACCTCGGATACAAAAAGCAAAAAGGCATTTTGCGTGAACAGCACAAACCTTACACAATACAGTATAACGTAAACACTACTGACACAGGTATGTGTGTCCATTTTGCTGATAGATAGTAGTCATATAGTAAGTGTAAATATTCGCAAGAGCATCTGATTCAATCAGTATAGTTCTCAAGTTTTTTACAAGTGTGATTGCGTAATCCGTACATTTCATCAATATATTATAACTCCTTTCCAAATTTATGTTATCCTTATAATAGCATATTAGTACATAGTGAGCTTTCTTTTTTTTAATCATAATTTTGTTTCCATGAAAATTCACTCGTATTTCCTCCAGCTTTTTTGGTATATACTTTTTTTTTTTAGCTCAATTTTTGGGCATATTTTGTTCCTATAGTGCCATAGGCGGCCTTGTCAAGCCAGCTATACCAGTCACAAGGGACTCGTGGTTTTGGCTCCCATATAAGCTATGGTTTTGTTCCTGCTATGCCATGTTACTGGCTACTGCCCATTAGACCGCCATACACGTTTTGTAAGTTTTTGCTTATCTTCTTTGTTTGCATTATTGCAGCGATATAGGGATATAAATGCGTCAGTGAAATTGAATTTATATTTTTGTGTATATGACTTGTATCGGCAGACAATTTGTATGCAAGCGTACATAATGCATTCAGCGTATTCAGATAACTTGAACGCAGAATTTGATACAAATGTCTTACCTGTGCAATAACGTCCTGCGTCGCTTACTGTCTGTTGTTTTTGGTGCTGAATATTTGGTGATTAATTGTGCCTACATATTTCAAAGACATGCATGTGCGCAAATGCATTAGAAGTCGCTTATCATGTGTGCTCATGACTCGACTGCATTTTCTAAGAGCTTTTATATGTAGAATATTGTCTAGTTAACTAATGTTGTGGACATGCGACATGTATTTTGACTTTTCTCTCATGTGACGTAAAATTGCTTGCGTTGAATATTAGCTATGTAATTTCTTGTGGTCGCCAAGTTAACATAAATACGAGTTTGCGTGTTCTTAGACATTGTTAATTATCTAATAGCTGTTTAGAGTTCACGCATATAGCCTGACGTAAATATAACGATAATGTGATACGCGTCATGCAAATTAAACTAAGAATGTGTTTGCCATCATGATCGCGTGTACATTTGGCAAGTTCGCGCATGTAGGCTTAATTGTCCTAAAGTTAAAAGTCCTACCATGCTTAGTATTTGGCAAATGTTTGGACTTTATGAGACATGTGTAAGGTACATATACTCAATAAAGGAATATGGTGGTCTAATTTGGATGTGTCGGGGATTCGTTCTTCAGAAGTGACAACTAAAATGAATCTTCTGTTTTATTGTATACAACTGTTTTTGAAAATGATCTTCATTCACCAGTTTTACAATAATCGCTTCTCTATATGTCCAGACCTTCCCAAGGGAACATAATAGGACAATGATACAGGAATATTACTTATTCTCCACGCTGTTTTTTATGTGTAAGCCATTTTTAGTAAAAACATGCATGTTATTATTGTCCTCGATAACTAACTTCCATACTTGAACGTTTCCTTAGCGCACCTAAGAAAGTCGTGAAAATAAATTGTAATGTTTTTTAGGCAGTGACTATAGATGATACATATACTTTGCCAATGGTACGCAGAAATTAAAAGTTAATTGGAAAGATAAACCCAAGTGCCAAAATAGTACATCTCCTTTACTTATATTAATTTGGATATTTGATATGTGAAACCACGAATACTGGAAGGTATGCCAGTATTGTTGAAAGCTATGACTCTGCTTGCTTTCGTTCCATTTTGAACTGGTGTGCCAGCAGTTGCTTTACCCATGTAAAAAGTAAAGCACTGCCTGCATTGAACTTCGAAATGAAGGGTTCTCACTCCACCTCTTTCGATGCTTCGATACATTGCTTTATATGTTATTGTTGGGACTTTTTTTAATGCCATATAAATTGATTTCTCAACTCGCAAGTCTTTTTCTTCATCCTTACGGGCACTGTATACGACGTACATATGTTTTAATTAGTACTAATTTGACAACCGGTCGTGTACCTTTTGCTTGTTTTTTTATACTTGCGGTCCTTGCCTTTTACTATACTTTAAGACGTTTAGTTTAGACTGTAGGTCTTCATGCTAAAAACAGCTACCTTGAAGCACTGCCCAGCAAGTGAAGGTTCCTTTCGTCAACCTGTTATCTCATTTTGATAGTAATTGTAAACACTGGTTGATTAAAAACAGCCCCTCTACTAGTAACACCAAAGAAAACTACTTTCTGTATAAGATAAAAGCAAAGAAACACCAAGCACAGCCAGGGCTAATTACTCGTTTTATCAGATAAGATGGCTGAAACAAACACTTAGGGCTACTTTTAAGATTTTACATAAACCTGAATTTTCCCTCAAATCCCAGGTTGGAGCCCAGCCATTGTTTCAAGCACATAGAATTCGTCATTCGTTGTGTTTCACTGTGTATTTTCTACGTGTGTAATAGTATATTGATCTTGGGTCCCACTATATACTTTGCACGTATGATTCAACGGTTATATTTGTGTGACATATATAAAATATTGGCTGAGCTCGAATAGCTGATTTGAATTCCCAAAATACATAAATTCAATTGAGCCACTGACACCGTATGTGCAAGATATGACCTCGTTTTCCACTGAGCAAATGTTACACAAGTACGGCAGTTTGTGATAAAAACTACAAACTTTCGTCTTGATGGGTTGATGGAATTGAAAAAGAAAAAAAAAAACAACATTGTCTCCATGATACAGAGTGCAGGGTTATCCCGACTTGAATTTAGGTTCAACGTACACAATGGATGCTCCTGACGTGAAATCACCTTTTCTTTATTGTATTTGGTACTGCATTTGATGATGTCATATTAGCTGGACCCTTCCGAATTGCATCATTTCAGGAGTTCCACATTCAGTCGTGGAAGACCATACATAATTCTTTTAAACTGGTGGTGATACTTGCATAAATGCATCAGTTAAGGGAACTATATTGGGCTCCACGAGATTTACCACTGCACTATGTGAATTCTTGAGCAGGAACTGGGACCAGTTGCCAACGCTCACAACAACCTGCATTGGCACTGGATCTGCGCTCACGTCATCCAGTATCTCTATGGGAACTAATGAGGGGAGTTTTGAGGGTTTGAGAGGGTATCAGTCCGTGTTCCAGTATCCCCACACTAAGCTTTTTCGCGTGATCCATTATTCCTACGATAACTGATTGGAGGACGTCTCAGGGTTTTAGGGCCTTTCCCCTATCTCAATCCCCGTGTTCCAGGAACCCCTAAGTGTATAGATTACTCAGGACGTTCCTACTATAAAATTGCTCTGATAAAAGATACATGGTTTCAAGGGTTTGTCAATCCAAACGATACATCCAGTTTTTCATTATGTTTAATAAGACTTCTGCTTTATCTACAATGTCTTTGATATTATCCGTCCACCTCAAATCAGACCGCAGAGTAACGCATAGATGCTTATCACAGTCAACGTTTGCAACGTATGGCCCTGAAATATAAAGGGGGGGGGGGTAATCAGGTGAGGTAGAAGTGCGTCATATTAACATACTGTCCGTTTTTAAGGAATCCAAAATTATGAGCCACTTCTTGGGCTATTCGTGAATAGCGGGTGGAAAGATCGGAGTTTGTTGCTCTGGCAGCATGTGAAGACTTATCTACAGTTAAAGAGAGAGATATATTGTCTGCTAATAGTTTAGTATTTCAATTACCGATATCACAATATCATTTATAAATATTAAAAACATAAAGGGCCCCAGAATGGAACATTTGGGGACACCAGCATGAACTGTTACCCAGTCAGACGACTGACCTCGGATAACAACATGCTGTTGACGGTTTTGAAGATAATCAGTTAACCAACTACGCAAATTACCTTGAATACTACTTTAAATTTGAATAATAGACCACAGAGTCAAACCTTAACTAACGCCTTTATGATAACTTGAAAGACTTTACGCACTTCTTTCTGTTAATCAACAGCAAGGTATAACTGGTGATATAAAATTTGTAACTGATTAATAGCAAAGCGGCAAATTCTGACTGATGGGCAGAAATAAGATAATCCTGAAACAAGTTAATGGTGTACTTTAAAACTCCCTTTTTGGAGACTTTACCCAGACAATTTAATAAGGATATGGGTACTTCAAAACTACTTTCTGGAACACTTTACCCACACAACTTAATAATGAGACACAGAGGTAGTTGTTACATAAGGTCTGAGAACCTTGTTTTTTTTTCCAAAATGAAGGAAACTGTTTGGTACTCAAAGGAAGATTATGAAATTTCGTAAGCACCTTGTGAAGAAGAGGTGCAGCTTGCTTAAGAAGTTTAGTACTAATTTTGTCTGGACCAGAGGCTTTGGAAGTATTAAAGCTAAGTAGCATTTCAAAAACTTCATTTCCTATTAAAGAAATAGAATTGATAGTATTTACTGGAGAATAATTTAGCTCAGGCAAAGTGACTGAAGATGAATCAAGGTCACACTGTTGAAACAAACGTAGTAGAAGGCCTCGGCTTTTTACAGAGTAACAGTTATGTGCTTATTATCAACCAATAAAGAAGGTGCAGTTAATGTATGACTGAGGTTAAGAAAATATCTGACTGTCCCCACCAGCATTTTTCTCTTCAGTCTGCAACAAAGTTTATCATAATATTCCTACTCAGATCTTTTATGCTCTTTCAGGTATTCGTTACATAATTGACAGAATCTGGAACAGGCAACATTATCATATGGGTGTCCATTCGATTTGGTCTTAGCATGCACTCCATGCACTTTCTGTCTCGAACAGTGCAAATTGTACCAGGGAAGATCCGGTGGTCTTACTTTTATACTTCCGTCATGGATGCAAGCTTGAGCAGTTTCAAAAAATGGTTGTTACCACAAGTTCAAACAAGTTCAACATCACGAGAATGAAACCATTTCCCCGATTAAGACTTTTGAGGTAATTTCAGACTTTACAAAAATTATCTCTTTCATAATACCAAAAACGTCTAGAATATACAGTGTCCTTTTTGCGTCGAAATAATATATTACAGTGACAACACAATGATCACAACTGGCAATACGTGGAAGAATATGCACATGAATAACAAAGTTAGGAATATTGGTAAGAATTGATCAAAATATGTAGTTGAATGATCGGTGATGTAACTAGGTTCATTCATATGCCTGGTTAAAGGGTATGATGTTAAACATTGGGTAAGTTTACCTTCTGCAAAAGTCAAAGAGTCAGAGACAAAATTTCCGGAAATAATTATCTTGTTGGTGTTTGTTGCATTTACCGAATCAGTGCTATCCTGGAGTTTATCCCAGAAAAACACAGACGAATGTTGGTGGCGTGAGGCTTCACTAAAGATAGTCTTTTATTATAAAGTGTAATGTCTCACCAAAATATCTCAAGATCTTGTAGCTCAAAGCGCCAAGTTACTAAAAAAGATGGAGAAATAGAAATAGCTACCCCACCACCTATGGCATCACAGGCGCTCGTAACGTTCAGTCAGTCAAGCTTTCGTGCTAATATACGCGGGGGGGGGGGGGGTTAAAAAGGTTGGACTTCAACATCTATGCTTTCAATGACCCACATAGGACCATAAGATGGTGGCAGATGAGGCTAAAACCACAACGTCGTCATATGGAGCTCCTACAAAGAAAGGTTTGAAATGAAGCTCATATCTGGACCACCATCCCGCTTCATGTTTGGCATGATTTATCCGTTTCTGTACACACCAACAAGCTGTAAATCACCAGTTTATTCCAAAAGTGTTTTCTACAGGTATATCGCACAGATAATCTATCAAAATCGATATATATCCAAAGCAACACGCCTATAATTGCCGCGAATGTCCCATAAAATCCACGTGGTAGGAAGACCATTTGGGACAGGTGCATGAAAAATGTCTAAGCTACCAGTGATACTGGAAATCATACAGCATATCAAATAGAATACTTCATGTTATTATCTGTTTCCATTATGCAACTGACAACAAGCATAGTGTATCAAACCACATTTTGATTAAAAGTTCTGCAGGTACCTCTTACATTATAGAAACTTGGATGTTTCACCAGATTTTGCTGAGCGAACATCAGTGGGAAGGGCATTCTGAAGCCTTTCACCATCATACCTAAAACTGCAAGTGTAATTTGTGAGAAAAATCTAGAATGCTGCCCTGAAGAATTATACGTGTGACCCGCTTCTGTATTTTGGTAATACGTTGTGTATAAATTGAATTAGAAGGACGAGCCCAAACATTAAAACAAAAGTCATGTGCGGTGGTACCACTGCATTAAAAAGTTGGACTGCAACATCATTTGGAATCAAATGAAGAATTCTTTTAAGAACATCTATCCTTTGAGACAGCTTCTTGCACACTGACTCATGGGGGGGGGGGGGGCAACTGAGATTGGGATTAATTTGAACACCAAGCTATTTTGTTATTTGCATCCGTTCAATTTCTTTGTCCCCAGCACCAATATTAAATTTGGTGGTGGAAGTAACTTTTTTCATGGTACCTGTCAGTTGGATTTTTTTTTTCAACATTCAATGTCAGGTTTTAACTGCACATCCAATTCTGTACATTGGTAAAATATGCCGTCAAAGTAACTGTACTATCTAGAGCTGAATGTACACATACTTCTGCAGTGCTGTCGTCTGTATACATATACTGTCTATAGTGTCCAAGACATTACCCAAGTAAAAAATTGACCAGAAGTGAAACAATTGCACAGAGACATTTGAATAACTATGCATAAAAGATAATACGCTTGAAGAGCAAACTCAAATAAACGCCAATACGAGGGTAATGATAGTCTGAGGGACAAAACCATTGTCATGGCAAGAATGTATTCAGACATGTACACACTAATGACTTCTATTAAACTATGATGTTTTGAAAGCGCCCCAAACCACAAAGATAACACGTAACACAGAAAGAGCACATCAGAAAAATGCAAAGGTAATGACATATCACGTTTGCCTATTTAGGTTACAAGAACAGTGTAGCTGCTCTAGAAACCCCTAAACTGAAATGAAACAACTTATTGATGTACATTCCGTTAAGATTATACAATATGCACATACGTGTACGCATGCATGTGCACAGACCTACATACACATACGTACATACAAACACACATACGCACGTACATATTTATGTATAAATACACCCATACAAATTCACATTGTACTGTTGTTCAGACCTGGGCAGTCAGTACGAGCAGGCAATAAATCTCCTCATTTGATAAAAATATCAGTAGGCTAGCAAATAGAATAAAGAAGAAAAAAGAAGCAAAAGGAGAGAACGTGAAGTATGACAAAATAGCCTTTAGGATAAAGATATATATGAGGGGAAACATGTATGTAGTTATGATGTACCCATGAATATATCTGCAGCTTTAAGTTTATGTTAATTGATCATAAAGTAACTTATTTTCATTATCCCCTACTTTGTATTATTCAACAGCTGGGCGGGCACAAAAATGCGCAGTCCGTGAACAATAATGCAACAGCAAGCCGAAATCAACAGCATGCCACGTGCAGCCTTCTCCATGGAAATTCTTTTCAGAGACCTCTAGCATCTGCCAAAAACACTGCCCAGACTCTCTCTTCATCGTTTCTCCCAGCTGGCAAGGCAGGGAGCCACCGTCCCGTTCCTACAGGCAATGCTGGCAATGCTGCCATCACTGATGGGGCAAATCTGACGGCCAAAAGTCAGTTGAGCTCCACTGGTGCATACATTGGAATGTTTGCTGATGGAGCATTCCAAGTCAACGTGACCTTCCACTTCTCATCTCCAACTTACTAATTTTATATAGAAATAATAAAAAAGTGGCTTTTCGACGAGATTTTTGCTTGAACCGACGGCCGTTCAAATAAATCCACCCTTAGGCCTGCGGTCGACCACTTTTTCTAGGTGTTTAAATTTTATATTCATACTTGGGGCATGGCTGTGTCAAAGTCCCATGTGATGTAGTGAAATAAAATATTACAAGTGATATAAATGGTCTTTTTTTTTTCTTCCTTAATAGACCGTAAGGGATGAATACAAAATAACCTTCGTCGGTAATCTGTTTAAACCAAATTCCCCTCCTTGTTTGCGCCTGATCACCCCCGCGCTTTTCGCATGGGTGATCAAGCGCGGAGGGAGGCAAACAACGTGGGGGATTCGGTTTGAAAGATAAATGACTCAAGTAATTAGGTCTATATATGACTCCCCTCCTCTGGCGTCAACCGTAGATGGCACGAGGAGCACAAAATAAAGAACTAAAACAAGTCGACAAAATGCCATGGTATGAAGCCAGCAACCAACAAGAAATGTGAACCTATAAAGGAAAGTAGGGGTATCACTGGTGTCATTAAATACACTTATATATGCTATTACGTCATGTTACAAAAATCGATATGAAGAAATTTTTCCTCAGAAGGATTTATTAATAAAAAAAAAATCGAAAGCTATCCAAGGATAGCGGGTTTTATGCTCCAGCAATTCCTTAAATGTTTCCCTATCCTTTAAAGTGACCCCTGTGACACGCTATTCTACATAGAGTGATCCCCCCGACGGGGTCGCTGGTGCGCACGCATGCCACACCATCTCTGATTGGCTGGTCATAGGAAGCGTGTAAATTTCAAACCTGTTTCGGCCACTTCGTTCTCGATCTCCGACTTTCTTCTACAGTGTTCCAAGTTAACGGTCATTTTCAAAATTTTCTTCATTCCGCTTCTATTGAGCGTTGTCTAGGTTCTTCCCGCGTGGTTTGTATCTTGGCTTTTATCCTAGCGTAAGAAACAGAAAGGTAAGTGCCTCGTGTGTTATATTTTACCAGCTAATACCACGGCAGGGCATATTGGTGCCGACCTTCCTCGTGTTCTGATCCTCGGTCATAGCTTCATTTGGAGGCTTGAAGACTATTGCGCCAGGATGGGCAGATACGATATGGATCTCAGGCAGTGTCAAATTGCCTATGAAGGTCTGAGCGGCGGCATCATGGACAGAATCGTTCAGCATTCTATCCTGCGCCCGAACTCCATTGTAAGGTTTTACCGCCCGCACGCTGTGGTGCTGCAGACCAGAGGGAACGATCTCTGTGACCCACAGTTGCGTCCCGAAACGGTAGGCTTTCAGGTAACCAATGTTGCGGAGCTGTTGCTTCAGGACTTCGGAGTTCGTAGGGTTGTGATCTGTGAACTTTTTAGATGCCTTTCGCCACGTTATGTATCCCCTATCCAATATGAGTTCAGGAGAGACATTGCCAACATGTATCTGGACACGGTTGCTCAGACTACGGAGGGCCCTCGTTTTTGGGAGCATCGCCGTCTGATGCATGTCACCACACCCATTTTTGCTGGTGATGGCGTGCACCTGGACCATGAGGGAAACGAGCGCTTCTACCGCAGTGTGCGAGGTGCCATACAGCAAGCAGTAGGCTCCCTGTCTCAACCTTTGTAACCACTGCTCATTTTACGACGTCCGCCATTTTATGCCTCGTAATTTTGTGTTTTGGGGCTCTCCCGCCAGATGGCGCGTCTTTCATCATGGCGGCGCCCAGAGTCTCTGAGGCTTGTTACCTGAAACTATCAAATCTTTGCGACGGTCCGACCTGATCAGTAATCAAGACAGGTTGTTGCTATTGCCGTTCTTGCTAAAAAGTCTTGCCTGGTGCCTCTCAACCTGGCTAATTTTGTGCCTGTTTTATGTACTAATTTCTGTTTTGAGATGTCTACTTTGGGAAGCACAGATCTGTTATTTAATTTGGGTGTACACGAACACTACTGAGTTGAGCACAAAGCTGTCGGCTAACATTTGTGATTATTCTGTGATTATTCTGGAATGTCTTTGATAAGCAAGAGCCCCTTTATTTTAGTCCAATCGATATGGGTGTATGATTACTGAGTTTGGCACATACATGTTAATATGGTACCATTAATATAATGTTTAACCTGCTTACTAGGGTCACTTGGTGTACTTTTGTATGCTTCACTTGCCAGTGTGCATGGTCTGTGATGTGGAGGAGGATCTAGCCCCACAACTATGACCTGTTGGCTTTGAGTGTGCGGCAGTGTGGTAAGGGCAGTTACCCTTGCTTGCCATATATAATATTTGGTACTCATACCCTTGCAAGGCTGTCCAGGTCATTTGTGACGGAGGATCTTGCCTCACAGTTTGGACCTGGAGCTGCAAATTTTGGGTTGGCAGTGTGGTGAGGACAAACTGTCACTTGCTTGCCATTATGAACATGTACCACATGAGTTCTTTGTACACCTTATCATACACCCTTGCCAGTGTGCAGACTTGCCCGCATGTTTCAGGCCTGTCACTCACCTATTGCTTTTGTCCCGTTAATCTAACATGCATTTTTTGCTTGTCACACAATTTACAAGCTTCACTTGACATGGAATTTGCAAATTTAATTTGACATGCATAGGCCCTTCGAAACTTCTCTCCTTGAAAGCCCTGAGTCACATGCCTGTTACATATATATATATATATATATCAGATATATATTCTATTTGTGCGGTGGATTAGCCTCATGGGCTCGTTCTGCTGGCAGTGTGGGGTGACTTGTTTTGACCGTTGCTTATTCATCATATGAACAGTAAGAAATGCCTTTTGCGATAATAAAAGGGTTGGTTCTTCACACCAATGCGGTTGTCCTTTGCTTCCCTCCTTATATCATTTTTACTTGTTAATTTCTAGCAGGATGCCTCCAAGAGCAACTAGGCGCTCGAAAAGAGCTTCCAAGCACACTCCTAAAGTCAAAGAGAGTAAGCCCTCTGCTCCAAAACGCCCCAGGAGAGACGACATCCAACCTTCCCAGGATGCTTCTAATCCACAGTTTCCTCCTCAGCCTGTTACAATGGATACAGCACAATTCCAGCAGCTGGCTACACTCATCACTTCCACCATGACTGAGGGCTTTCGAGCTATATTAGCAGCTCAGAGCGCAGGTAATGCCAAAGGTAATCCCTATATCCAGCCTGCTGCCGATGCTGGTAGGCCATCAAGCTCTCCCCCTCCCCTCAACCGTGAGGCTGTGGAAGAGTCTGATGGGGAGCAGGAAGAGTTAGATGCTCCTGAGTTGATATCTTCTTTTACCATTGCTAGAAGTGTTCCTTCCCAACACTCTGTGGTGAAACCTCTGTCTGCCCGGGTCCCGATCAAAATTAAAAAGAAGATTTGGGAGGGTGAATTTATAGATTTTGGCTCTCTCTTGGATCGCAAACAAGCTCTTCGACTCAGTACAGAGTCTAAGCCTGGGCAAGACATCCCATCCTTGGTGTGGAGGGAGGACAGGGCCAAGTGGCGTTCCATCGACGAATGGTCCGATGCGTTCAGTATCTTTTCGGCCGTCTGGATAGGGAAATTCCCAGATCAGGCAGCTGATCTCCTAAATTACCAGCATCTGATCCGCAAAATCTATAACGATGGTGGCGACTGGCGCTACTATGACGAGGACTTCCGCAAATCGATGCAAGTGGAAACAACGTCATGGAACCAGGTTGACCATGTCCTCTTTGCCTCTGCACTGGTGAGGAGTTCTCGTAGGCAGCCCTTTCGTGGTAGGCCCCAAGGTTTCAAGCAGAACCAGTCCCTCAGGGTTCCAAAGGGCTCCTGTATCAGATTCCATAGGGGCAACTTCTGTAATGGGTGCAAGTTTAGCCACAGGTGTTTTAGGTGCGACCGGGGTGTGCACCCCGCCTCAAAATGTTGTTCCCCTCAGAACCAACAAATCCAATCAGGCAATCATAACAGATCTTATGCCCAGCTGGAGCAACCAAGACAAGCTGCAAACTCCCGTTAATGTGTCTAGACTCTCCATATGGTTGGAGGGTTACCCAAAGGACGACTTTGATTATTTAATTGATGGTTTTACTCATGGGTTTTCGTTAGAATATGATGGCCCACGTGGACCCTCAATTTGGCCCTAATGCAAGGACTGCCCTGGAAAATCCGGAGCTCATATCTCAAAAAATTCAAAAGGAACTCGACGCAGATCGTGTTGCTGGTCCTTTCAAAACCAGACCTCCCAATCTTAAAATTAGCCCCCTGGGAGTGGTCCCAAAGGGCAATGGTGGTTTGCGTCTCATCCACAATTTTTCCTATTCAGCTAGTCCAAACCAACCTTCCGTCAATGAGGGTATTCCTTATGAGGCATGTAGGGTTCAATATTCAGAAATCGATGATGCAATTTCTCTGGTTAAGGCAGCTGGTCATGGTTGTTACATGGCAAAAAGTGACATTCAGAATGCCTACAAAATTATCCCCATTCACCCATCTGACTATGAATTGCAAGGTTTCGAGTGGCAGGGAAACTTTTACTACGACAAAACCCTCGTTATGGGCTGCAGTATCAGCTGCAGAATCTTTGAGGCCTTCAGCACGGCTCTTCAGTGGATCCTTGAAACAAAATTCAAAACCAATCATGTTACCCATATTTTGGATGATTTTTTCTTTGTGCATGAATCCAAATTGGGCTGTCAAAAGGTATTGGACAATTTTCTTTGGCTCTGTAACCATTTGGGAATACCAGTTGCAATGAATAAGACTTTTGGCCCCCAGCAAGTCCTGCCTTTTGTGGGTATTACCTTGGACTCTGTCATCATGGAAACCAGGCTTCCCCACGAGAAAATTCAAAAGGCCACAGATCTCCTGTCAAAATATTCTAAAAAAACGCTCTATCAGATTACAAGAATTAGAATCCTTGATAGGGTTTTTTAGCTTTTTGTTGTAAGGTGATACAGCCAGGCCGTTGCTTCCTGCGGCAGCTTATCGACTTGACTGTTGGGGTCCAAAGCAAATGGAGACACATTACTCTGAAATCCCAGTCATGTGCTGATATGGCTATGTGGCTTAAATTCCTCCAGGGCTTTAATGGTAAGACCATGTTTATTCAGGAAGCCTGGCTTTCATCTGACGTGTTACATATGCAGACTGACAGTGCTGCGTCTAAGGGCTATGGAGCCGTGTTGGGGTCCTGTTGGCTGGGGGGTTCCTTTCCATCACATTGGCAAAGTTTCAACATCACCTTCTTGGAGCTTGTCCCCATAGTTATAGCTTTGAATGTTTGGGGTAACCTGCTTAAGAACCGTTCTATTGTCCTACACACAGACAATGAAAGTCTTGTAGCTATAATCAACAAGCAAATATCCCGTGACCCACTGATCATGGTCGGCGTGCGCCAACTAGTCATGACGTGCCTTACTTTCAACATCAGATTTAGAAGTAAGCACATAGCCGGCCAGGACAACCAACTGAGTGATGCGATTAGTCGATTTCAATTTCAGAGATTCCATCAACTAGCACCGCATTGCCACAAGAGCCCAGATCCGATTCACACACACCTGTAACGTAACAGCCCAGCAACTTGTTCGGACTCTAGACCTGCTGGTTAACTCTTCAGTAGCACCAAAGACTAAAATAGCTTATGAGAGAGTGTGTAAGTCAGTCTCTTTCTTCCTACAGAAATTCGATATTGCGCAAACCTTACCCCTAGCAGTGACAACAATAGCTTTGTTCATTTCCTTCCTCTTTGCACAATCAAAAGCGCCGAAAAGAATCTCCTCCAGCCTGTCAGCTATTAGTTTCCTTCATAAAATGCATGGTTTCCCAGACCCCACCAAAGAATTTTTGGTTCAAAAGCTAGTAGCAGGTGCTTATAGACTTCATCCCCACTTGGATTTGCGCCTGCCAATCACCAAACCTGTCTTGCACGCTCTTGTGCATTCTTTGGAATCCCTTTTGTCAGGCTATAATAAAATGCTCTTTCAAGCTATGTTTCTGTTTGCCTTCTATACGTATGCTCGCATAGGAGAGCTCACGGTGACACAAAAGCACTTGGCAGGCGTTTTATCACTTGCGGACGTTGTCTTCCTAACTAAAAACAAAGGCATCAAGGAAGTTAAGGTTACATTTAGACATTTCAAGCATAACCTGTCGGGCTTCCCACATTTTATCTCATTCAAAACTACCGCCGGCCCGTTCTGCCCTGTTGCAAAACTATTGGGTTTTCTGCGACTCCGGGGTAACCACCAAGGGCCTCTTTTCTGTGATATTATGGGTAATGCAGTCTTGCGTCGAAATTTCGATTCCTAGCTGAGGGCTGCCCTGCACTTTTGCGGTCTCTCGGACAAATGCTACAAAGGTCATTCTTTCAGAATTGGCAAAGCCACTACAGATTCAGAGAATAATGTCCCAGACAGTATGATACGGCTCCGGGGGAGATGGAAGTCGGACGGCTTTAAAAAGTACATTCGTGTATCTACTAACTGATTTTCACACATAAACTAATAAATGAAATTGAACCATGTACAGGGTGAATTGCATGTGGCAACCAGCCCTTTGGTCTCATCAATAGTAAGATTAATTAATAATGGCCAGTATAGAACATTAGGTGTTTCGGGCCCACTGGCTCGCAGACACATAAGTTCGAGATGTGCAACACATGATGGTGCTTGTGCTTCTCCATTGGCTCTTATTGCAAGTTGTGCTTTTATATTGTTAAAGGGTTCAGTTTGATGCTATGTTAATTTGGTGAACCACAGCTGTATTGTGTAACCTGGTCCATGGTGTCTGGTTGCTTGCATGCTGGCAACAATCAACACTTGGGCCATTTTTATTGAATATACATTAATGTTATCCTTAGGTACCTGATATCTCTGTAATTTTTAGTACATTATAACATACATTGAGATGGTGGTAGAATGGCTTTGCCTGTTGGCCGTGTGCATGTGGCACCCAGCTCAACACTCGAGTCTGCTTTAAGTACCTCCTAGTCATGACTTTATCTAGGGTGTTTAATCTACTTATTTAATCCATATTGTGGGGGGACATTTATTTCAGGCAGCAGTAACCTTGTGGTTATAGGTAGTGGTCTTCTGTTTTAACAGGAGGCTTTAAATAGTCCTTAGTAGGCATGTGGGCCCACCAAGGACTTATGGTGTCATCCTCGGTATGTGAGGCAATAATCAAACAATGTTTGATAGTTTGTGTTGTGTAACCAGTAACGACTGTTCATGAATCGCATTACTAACTTCTGTTCTGAGTTTCTATTTGCAGGTGCACAATCTCGATCAAGATGTAGGCCAAGAGACGATGTGGTCATCGGTGTTTCCAGTGGATGTGTGTGGGATTTATGGACTATTATATTTAATTGTTATAATTTGTATATATATTGTGAACGTGTAGTCGATGTGGGGAACCAGTGTGGATAGACAGTGTTTGGCCTCCAGCCAACCAATATTCATCCGCAAATCAACGTAGGCAGCCAGCTGTCAACTTGAGGTCATATGGACACACTTGTAAATATTGTACATATTGGGACCAACAACTTCAGTTGCAGACTAAGTTGAATTCCACCTGCCGGTTTCGTCTACATGTAATCTGTATAAACATTTGGGCCTAACCCTACAGTGTTATTTCTCTAATAGACTCTGTTTAATACTCATGAGGCTGCGGTAATTCCTAAGCCAGTGTTACCAGACCATTATTTAGTTGGGGGGTAAGCCTGCGGCTTTGTGGCACTTTCGGCCCTGCCACTTGCCAAGTTTCACTTCCAGTTTTCACCTTTTAGGCAGCATTTGTAATTTTGGAATTAAACCCGGTCGAGGGCATGTGCAAATGTTATGAAAAGATTCGCCCTCGACCCAGAACCAACCAAAATTCTGGTGTTTGTTAGTCTGTTGTTCCCCTTGGCAACATAGCTAAATATTGGTCTGTGTACACTGAGCTTGTGATTCTGTGAATGTATGAGCTGGGCAAGTTGGAATGTATGGTGCATAAAAAATATTATGCAGCTCACATGCTGGTAGCGATAAAAGAGCAAGACTGTGCACCATATTATATGTAAAAAGAAGCAAAAGGAACTCTATAAAGTAAGTGAAAAAACGTCATTAGCTTGAACATTGCTGGTGCCTTGAGCATTATTGTCACTGATCATAATACGTAGAACCCATGTATCTGGATTCATATATGTCCTGTCAAAGATGAATTGTTGATTTCCAAGGTCACCATCTAGCTGTTTAAAGTTTATACTAATTGAATGGGTACCATCAATTTGACAGTTGGTATGCAAGATGGTTAGAAATGATATATGAAAACCAGAAATGTTAAGATTTATTTCCAAACAGTGTTTTCCAAGCTCCAAAAGTGCACCACATTTGCTACATAAAAGCGCGAGAATTTTCTCGGATCATGGCCTCATGTGGGAAAGTGCTGGTGACGTCCCAAGCACAACCCGCTGGCTAGGATGAATGTGTTATAAGCCAGAGTGCTTTTAGTCACTTAAGCGTCATGGCAGATACAGCAGAGCAAAGTGATTTCGAAGAGTCAGAATTGAGTTTTTCATGTACGTGGTCCGATGAGGATGGGCAAGAATTGATAAAAAAGCTGCAGCAGCAGAGGAAAAGATCATTAAGCCTTTCATACGTGAGCTGGACACCCAGGACCCTCCTTTCGCTATAGGGGGTGCAACCATTGGACAGCTAGAAGATCACATGGGTATTAAACAAGGTCGGTCTTTGTTCATGTTTTTCATCCATTTTTCCAGCAACTTAATCAAATGGTAAAAGTCACTAACATTTTCTTACAATATGATAATTTATACCAACATCCCAGACTAACGTTGCCATCGACATTCTATTGAAAATTATGATACATTGTGACAGTCATAGAAGTACCAGACCTTTATTTGAGTGTAATGCATACATTCAAATAAAAATCATACTGAAATATA
The DNA here is from genome assembly GCA_964020975.1 of Hermodice carunculata. Taxonomy (NCBI): domain Eukaryota; kingdom Metazoa; phylum Annelida; class Polychaeta; order Eunicida; family Amphinomidae; genus Hermodice; species Hermodice carunculata. The sequence continues at coordinate 5,598,010 of OZ026628.1, forward strand.
TTTTGTAAATACTCTTGAAAATATAATGAATCACTGTTCCTGATTATACGAGTAATACATAATTTGGCCAACTCCATGAATCCGTCCCCAAGACCGCATTACGCAACAGCAGTATTTTTGTCTTGCAAAAGCTATCCTGAACACCGTTATATTTGACAAATCAGTCACTTTCCACAAAGTGTTCAAAACATACCATAGGTGGGATTGGTTTCCAGGGCTTTGCTGCTTGTTCCAGTAAATCTTGACTGCACTGGTCCATGCTCTCTATAATGTCAGGTAATTGGGGCAGGTGAGGAATCTGTACAAGTTGTATTGCTATAATGAAGAGCAAAGCACTGACCCGTCCTTGGTGAAAAGAGAGACACACATGAATATTTCTGCATCCCTTTTCAATCCTGTTGACGAAGTGTGAATACAATATGTTGAAACCAAGTGACACTTGACAGCCATGGCTCGCTGGCATGGTAGGAGTCTTTCCTCTCAGCCAGCGGTGTTGTATTTGAAACGTCATTTACCTCGCATGCATTTAGGGTGTTGGAAATGAATGGGAAGTGACGATTGAAGGCACTGTGATTTTTCAAATAAAAATGTAAATCAAAGTATTAGTCTCATATCCATTTTTTGAAAGTGCCCCATATGGTTAGAACAACCCATGAGCCACTGGTGTATTCAATTTGAAGATGGTCAATCAAGAAAACATTTTACTTCGTACCAAAGTTTTCCCTACTCAACTGTCAATGTCATAAAACATGTGCACCTGTGTTATCTAGCCATGCTTAGGCTTCGCCCACACCTTTCCTCTGGTAAGCCACAGACTATCTACATCACTGTGAGACTTGAGACGATTGATGAGACGCCTATTATGGTCGGCAGAGTCTTCATAAATCTCCATTCCTGTTCCTTTAAGTTCACACTCCAACGATTTGATCGGCATAGTCACGACGATGGAAACAAACGACGATAGCTTGCTTTCCCTGGATCTTTTCAACAACTTGATGAACACAGTCGAGTTCACTTACTGCAACATCTAAATCAAGATATGTTTTGAGGAACTCTGTTGCCACAAACTTTGCTATGTCTTTTGTAGAATCTTTTGGCACGTCAGGTCCATGGAATGCGGATGGCCCATCTAAGCCCATATTGCTTCAAATATTTGAGGTCCTTGCATGACATATGTATGACTTTGGCATTACAAAAGCATGTACAGTTTTTTATGTATGTAGCTAATTTGTAAACCCTCATTAACTTAGTCGTTTATCAACACAGTAAAGCAATATATAACAGTTGACCAGGTCACATGTATAATAGACATTGCAGGCTTTGGGTCTCCACAGAAAAAAATAAACCAATGGCGTTATCCAAAACCTTACTTCATCAGAATGTACGTGGTGCTCGTGGAAATTCCTCATATATTCTTGCTAGTATGAAGCTTTCAGACACCCAATAAACATGTATTTTGTAGGAGCTTTGGTAGACATGCTTTTCTCCCCGCCATGACTGCGACGTTTCTTCTATGGATATGTTCTTTTGGGGTTTCACAAAAAATGCATCATAATTTGAATTAGATGGGAGATCAAAGATGATAGGGTATTTGTTGATTGAGTTGGACTACCCACACAATTCCAGTAATTCCAATAAATTTGTCTTTGAACAAAATTCGATGAGTTATCTTCATGAATGCACATATGGGGTTTCTGACAGAGATACATACTCGTGTCCCAAACAGAACTTTAAAACCCTTCAGTCCAGCTTCTGAATATCATTAGAAACTGAACATGTGCTGACGTATCGCTATAACGTGGTATCTCGGGAGTCATTGTGGATCGCGTGATACCATATTTTGGGGATGGGGGTAGATAAAAGTTGTTATTGTCCCACACTGCCTGAGATGGTTCAAAATATATATCTGAAAAAGGTAATATTTCATGATATGGCTCCCACTTACTCTTTAACACTCCAAAGATTGTTTTTTTCATGGCTTGGCTTAATGGAAAAGTGACCAGAAGCTGTAGCAACAGACAGTATATGTGCACATCAATTTCGATTGAAAATGAACTTGTCTAATTTGGAAAAACTAATTTTGTTCGTTGCCATTTAATACTGAATCAGTCCAACATGTAGAAATAAAGTTTCAATTTTGGTTTACTAATTATGGCGCTTAAGTTTCATACATGTATGCAGATCCATTTACATGTATTCGTGTGAATATCATGACCATTACCTGTGTCATGCTTACCAACTACGACACAGGTACTTGCTACCATAAAGGGTTTCAAATGTGCGTTATCGGTTATCATTATAAACCATTAAATCTGTTTCTCATACTCTGTCAGTCCTGAAGAAGGGAATGAAGAAGATATCCCTTATAAAAGCTTCTGTACGAACACAGGTAGGAGCTGTGCGTATGCAGATTTTGAGATGCAACAGTAAGTTTTTTTTTTTGTTAATAGCTTCCTATCTACAGGGTCATGGCAATCAAGCGGCACACCACGCAATTCTATTATGATTATTGTTATTAATCTTATTGATATTTATATCCTTGTTATTATTATTATCATCATCATCATCATCATCATCATCATCATCATCATCATCATCATCATCATCATCATCATCATCATCATCATCATCATCATCATCACAAGTACTACTACTACTACCACTACTACTACTACTACTACTACTACTATTATCCCACACACACCATTCACAGACAAACAACACATACAATTAAGTAGAACAAATATGCGTATTCAAAAAGGGGAAAAGATACAGATCCCATCTTCAAAATATAACCACCATCATTATGTAGAATATCAACAAAAAAAAAAAAAAAAAAAATACAGATCAACGTTATACGGGTAGTAAATCAACATATCATATAGAAATGTTGTAGTAATGTGACTCTGTGAAAAATGTTTGAAACCAATAAGATGTTACCAGTTACACTCACACTGGATTACAAAAAAAGTGTAAAAATGCCCAAATTATAGATACATATATAACACCCATCATTAATACTGGCTTAAATGTGGATTAGATGTACTGAATAACAGACACTCTGTTTTACCAGTAGGGTTGTACAATTTTGCGTGTTCAACAAACCGTGCTGCATGATGTAGAATGCATAAAGCTAAATCTGGCTTGTTGGTTTACCAGACACACTCTGTTGTGTTCACGGTAAAGACAAAAATAGCTAAAGGTACAAATCTCCACTTTAAATTTTATCAAGTATTGAAATTAACAACAATCGTTTGTTTACAAATATTTTGATCAACATTCTATTATAATTGCCACCGCATTATTATGTCCTTGATTTACACCTTAATATTTTGTGCATAAAACCAAGTCAAGGTACTTTTGATATCTCTCTCTCTCTCTGTGCGAGTTTCAGGAGGTTTATAAATCACCTTCATTTACTGAATCTGGAAATGCTTTGAGTACAATGCAATATAATACATTTGGTTCTGCAGACCAGAGACAAAGGACTTCACAATACGAAACCATCTTTGTCAGAATGTCAAGTACAATCTTAGACGTATCTTTATGGACATTCTCACCTGACATTGAAACCATTTTAGCTTTCTGAGCACTTTTGTATCACATATTTTTATCTTTATACTCTTAAAAAGTGTCGTTGCCATGGACGAAGAGGTGTCACAGCAGTGATTTTAAGGTCAAACTGTAGCAAACAAGCTGAAGCATCTCATGATAGATGCTAGCTCTTCTCACAGTTTCTTGTTACTCAGGGATCCCAACAGGTGGGGATGAGGCCACTGTACGAAACAGACAGATGTTGCCAGAAATGGAGATCGTTTTATTTTAAAACGTCAAATGCACACAATTGCTTACCTCCCGAAGTAGGGTGAGGACATGTTGGCCTCTGGGACCTGAATAGGTAAAATACACGTACTTGACCATTCTATATAAGGTTTATCCGAGAGCCACACAGAAAAGTTTTGGAAGGTTATTATTCACGAGTAAAACACATACTACTAAGTGGCTGATTGAGACCTTTATGTGCTTTTCCTTCAAGGTTTGGTCTGTTCAATTGGATTGGGATAATCCTGATAGATCACCTGAACCAGTTAGGGTGTCTAGTTTAGGACCCTGTTGCTATTATTCCCTCTTGGGACTGTTCAGCTGTGCCAATGTTATGATAAATACTTCCTTACGGGATTATTCCGGTTAAGTGGAGCGATTTTGAGGTGTAACATTCCTGTCCTTGAGACCAAATGATCTCCCTCCTCCAGTGCATTGGTACGTCTACCAACTGTAGCAGATATATAACAGTTCTGGGAAGTTTATAATAATGTTTTCGTGACTGCCCGTCTCAAGGCATGAGTGAAATTTTTCTTCACATTGGTATTTGAAAGATGAATGTTGATGCTTTGGTAACTATGGAATCTCTTTGCTGTCATTGCTGGTTTTGGAATTAATGAATATGGGTCATGTCTTTTTTGTACTTGTAATATAAGCCTACCTGCAACCCAAACACCCATCCAGCCAACACTATATAAGATCATTGCCAGGCTAGCCTATCGTTATGAACTGATGTAAAAAATGAATGACGCAGGTCAATTAATGAGTGCTGGGGTCAACCGATAGAGGGCACCATGGGCCTCCAGTTCTAAGAAACAAATATGAGGAAATGATTTTTGAAGAGATAGTGTTTTGTAGTGCACATGATATCAGGGATGTCATAGCATATGTAGTGGATGGGTATGTTTTACAAATAAATATTGAAATTATGATGATTTTTAAGGTGTTCCCTGTGTGAAATTTTCATTCAGCTTGTTTAATTTCATGATTTATTAAATGAAGTCATGTTCATCAACAATAGCCACCATGTTGTTTTGCGTGTGTGTGTGTGTGTGTGTGTGTGTGTGTGTGTGTGTGTGCATGTGTGTGTGTGTTTATAATGTAAAAGTCAAGTATATATGAGTAACAAAAAACCCTGGCTCCAGCGACTGTGTTGAAAATAACCAAACCAATAGCTGAAATTAATCTTAATAGTATCAGGTTACCCAGTGTTCTTGCAGGATGAATGAAAGACCAAGTAACTTTTTGCTATGAGATGGGTAAGTACATGAATTTCAGTGCAGAATTGTGGGAATATGCTATATGAGCCTCTCATCTCAACATTGAGGCAATTGGGCAAACATTATTTTTGTTTCATGTGTGTAAATCATTGCTTGAATATAGCTTTAAGATACTGTTCCTTTCAACAAAAGGGTTCTGTTTTTCTGTTATTGCCTTTTCCACATAAATTAAATTTTCTTATCTGGATAAGATACATACACACTCTATATACATATACAAGGCATGCATATATATTAACTGTTTCTGAATTCACACACACACACACACACACACACACACACACACACACACACACACACACACACACACACATATATATATATATATATATATATATATATATATATATATATATATATATGTATATATATGTATGAATATATATATATATATAGGTGTGCATACAGAAACAGTTATATATAAAAGATATTGTTAAAATACTGATACCTAAGCTATGGTTTTTATTAGTGTCAAATGCAGTCTGTATTGACAGTAAGTTAATAAGTAAAGATATTTTATCCATGTAAAAGAAATACCACTTTTCCTGTACTTTTTAATTTCAACACAACCCTGCCGCATACTAGAATGAATATGAGACGCATTTCCGCTCAAACTATATGAGCAGACATGTTTTTATACACAATGTGTAAGTATGTTCTCTTTCAGGTCCAATTCAATGACATGATTAAAACTTGTCTAAGGTTAAACTATTCTTTGTTGAAGCTTTGGGATCTTAGCTCAGCAGACTTGTCAGACAGGCTTTTAGATGGTTGCCCTTGTTTCAGCTATTTGGGTATCCACTATTCAGATTCTCGCCTCCTTTTATAAAACCATTGGCTCGATTCAATTCAAAATTGCTGAGTAGGTACTTTTTGACAAGTATCTCTCGTGTGCAAAAAGTTCATTATCAAGTCAATTTTGGGTTTTTGTAATTATTTACAAACCCGTTGAAACTTCTCCTCTTAAAATCTACTTGCCCAATTGATTTGATATTGCATATGGATACTTCTGGAGACCACCAGAGCTTAACATGTTCCTCAGGTACTGCTACGATTTAATTCTGTTCTCTTACGAATTTATTACTACTTTTCAACAACATTTTAACCTGAGCTGACAAGTCAGTTTAGATTAGGATATAGTTCATCGTGTATCATTTGTCTGATCTCTCCACAATTCATATTTTCGACTTCTCCAAACCCACCATTCATATATTCTCTGCAAGCTTGTGGGGATGTACTTGGGGCAGGTCTTAACTGTTTTTGTTCAAATGGTCACAATTCAAGTATTTTTGGTATCTTTTTATGATTTGTTTTTGTTCATTTTTTATCACCCCCCCCAAAAAAAATCTAAATGGCTTGCCCAATTTCTTTGGCATTGCATTAGGACACTACTGGGAATCCTTAGACCTTTAATTGTTTTCAAGAGCTGGCATTGCAATTTTGTTTTCTTTTCCTTCCTTTTTTCTTTTTCTTTTTTTTTTTTTTTACATATCTTCGTTTGCTACAGATGTTTTCAATTTATGTTTCGGGACCACCATTACGAATTCTTAAAAACGTATTAGATATATAGCTTGGGAAAGGGGTAAACAAATTTGTGTACTTAGTACTAATACTGAGGATATCCTATCTTTCACAAATTATTTCCATTCATGTATGTTTTGGGGAATGTGTACATTCCTGTTGATTCCTGTGGTAGTCAATTGGGATTGCCATGGAATTTCACATTTTCATTTTTTTATATAACCATTAAACAGTTATATGTCAGTACGTTCCCTTTATAGTCCATTCCAATGAAGTTAAAAAAAAACTGTGGAAAATTAAACTATTTTTCGCTTAGGCTATGGGTGTTTTCCTCAGCTGCGGTGTCAGAGAGTGGCGCCTTTATGATGGTTGTCAATTTTTTTATCCATTTTTGTATCCACAATTCAGATTTCTGACTCCTCTGAAACCATTGACCAGATACAGTTCAAATTTGCTATGGTGGTACATTTCAATGGGTATTTACCGTATGGGTGAAGAAAGTCTACCATCTCTAAAGGTTTTTTTTTTTTTTGATTTTTTTATTCTACTTTTGCAAAATCATGAAAAATATCTTCTCAAATCCTACTTGGCCAATTGACATGACGTCGGGTACTTCTGGGGACCACTAGAGCTTAATCTGTTCCAAAGGTACTGCTTCGACCTAATTATATTCTTAACAGAATTTATTTCTATTCCTTGTGAAGTTTTACCTCCGATGACAAGTCAGCTAAGGTTAAAATGTGGTCCATCATTCATAGGCTGTCTGTCCATAATTCATCTTTTCGACGTCACCAAAACTTTCAGCCATATTCTTTTGAAATTTGGTGGGGATATACATTGCATAAATCTCAACCAATTTTGTTGAAATACGTGCACTCCAGTACTTTTTTGAATCTTTAATGATTTTTGTTTCAATTTTTGGGAATAATCTTAAATCGCTCACCAAATGTCCTTGAAGGTGCACAGGGGCATTTGGGGGGGGGGGGGGAATCGTAGTCCCTTAATTACTTCAAGAGGTGGTGATGCAATTTTTTTCTTTTCTTTCCGTCTTAATCTTTTGATACAAATCTTTCTGTGCTACAGTTATTCCCCACTTCTTGTACAGAACTGCCACTTACAGTTTGTTGTTATATTTAATATGTTGCTGGGGGGGGGGGGATGAACACATTTGTGCACTAAGTAGGGATACTGCAGAACCCTGATCTTTAACGAACTTTTTCAATCCGTGTACAAGTTGGGTAATGCATTTGTTCAAGTTGATTCCTATGGAAGTCCATTCGGATTTCCATGGAATTTCACATTTCCAATTTCTTGTACATAACCGTTAACCAGATTTATTCCAAACTGGGAAGTACCGTACCTTCCACAGGCTTATACCAAATTCTTATGCTGCGGTGATTTTTGGATTGTTTATAAATATTCAGTAACGTTGTTTGGAAAATCTTAAAAAAAAAAACTTATCTGAAACCACTTATCCAAACGTTTCAATGGACACTTCTGAAGACTTTCATGTTTTATATCTCTATATATGTATATATATGTATATATATATATATATATATATATATATATATATATATATATATATATATATATATATATATATATATATATATATATATATATATATATATATATATATATATATATATATACATATATACATATATATATATATATATATATATATACATATATATATATACATATATATATACATATCTACCATTTTTTAAGTGTGAGTCCTATTTTCAATTTCTCCAAAAGCGTCAATTGGATTGTTCTGGAGGGACGGGAAAACAGAGCTGTGAACTTGATGTTGATATCATGGATCACTGATTTTCAATGATATATATATATATATATATATGTATATATATATATATATATATATATATATATATATATATATATATATATATATATATATATATATATATATATATATATATATATATATATTTATATATGTATATATCGGTACTGGTTAGTTTATGTATGCATTCCTCTTGATTACCATGTTTGTCAATGGGGGTTTGCAATGTAATTAATAGTTTTGACCTCTACACTACCCTCAACTAGATTCATTTCAGCCTTGGAGGAAATGTACTTTGGCCAGGTCTTTACCACTTTTCTTCAAATGGTCACGCTGCAGTCATTTTGATATTTTAAATAATTTTTTTTTTTAACTTTTTGGCAATATTAAAAAATAAAAATCCCCAAAGCCGTTCAGCCAATTGCTTTGAAAAAGATACATGTATGGGGACCCTAGAATGTTCAATTTTCAACAGATGATACTGCAAGTTTTTTCTACCCTATACAAACTTTCGTGTGTTTTCCCCTTTATTCCAACATCTCCAAAACCGTCATTTAGACTCACCTGAAACTAGGTGGGAATGAAATAAAGCATACTGATGTAAACAGAGTATGGAGATTATAGAAAACAACCAAAAAACTACTACATCCTGTTCTGACAAAAATAAAAATTGTTCAGTGCCCGTAAGACAGACTCGATAAATCTTTCTGCCTGCTGAAACAGCATCCAGTGATATTATTGTCAAATATAGACAATTTCATCATAGGTTCTTATTCACGAATTAGGCCTCATAACCAGCTCAAGCTCTTCCAGACACGAAAATGTAAATACATCATTGGATATAATTTTGAACAAACATTAACAATTTTCATCTTTATTTGGGCTGCAATTTTCTCACGTATATGCACATTTAATGAGCTTTCACGCACTTCCAAACCTGCATAAACCTCATATAAGTTCGGATTCATAGCAAGAGGAAATTTGTCTCTCCTAATGATTTATCAGTTTTGCCGTCTAAAGGCTTCAAGAAAGTACAGGGTTTTTGTTAAACTGCTGGGGTCACATACACGCATTTTCTGGCATCAACCAGGTTCTGGATTTTATCTAATTCAAAGATCTTGTTGAAGTTCTTGACCGTTACTGATAATCATTAACCTCTTAAACAGATTTCTTTATGGAACTTCTCCCCTTTACATACAACTATTCTTCATTCTGATTTGAAACTTTGTATCAGTTCTGTCATATATGAAACATATGAGAAAAATAACTTTCAACTGATGATCATATTTTATAAAGGTGTTTATTTTGGTATGATATGCAGGATGGCCAGTCTGCATTTGAATGCAATCAGTTCGTTGAGTTATTGAACTTTTTGTTTGCGAACATTTATGTCAATTATGGCGATTACATCTTAGGCTGACAATTGATATTCCAATGGGTACCATTTGAACACCCCTTTTGCTGAATTTTCATTAATGTTTCTATCAGTGTTGATTTTGCCTTAAGCTGTCAAAAGAAAATAAACTGCCTGATAGATATTTTAAGTTGACCTTTATATATATTGATGACCTAGTCAGCATCAATGATATACACTTTTGAGAATATATTTCACAGATATATTCTGATGATTTTGAATTATAAGAAACTACAGAAATGATGTGGAAAGTTGATTTCTATACATAATGTGGTATAAAAATATAATGATTTCAAAGTCCAAATACGTTTAAACAACAAAGTTGACGATTTTAAGATTTAACATAGTAAACTGCATTCATATGGATAACAAAATTCCCCTCAGACCATCTTATGGTGTCTATTGTATGTGAGTCTTTTTGACCAGAACCACTCCCTAGTAGTCAATACCCTATTCCACAGTCCGAACTGCTTACTCTCCATAAGCTTAACTGTCCCTGTCTAGCCTTTATACAACCTATGTGTCAAGGTTACTTGCTTTTGCTTGAGTATCACTGATTTTGACAATGGCGACTCCGTTCATTTACTGCTTTTGCAAAAAATTGCAAAACAGGGATATTTGTAAATGAAATTAAAGTCAGCGTTTCAAAAGTTTTTGGGTGAACATGAAAATATATTATGTAGATTTGACATGCTGTATAAATAATGTGATACATATGTAAACCCTCACAACTGTAACTGACATTTTATACAATGCCTGCATGAGTCAGGAATTTCTTAGAACCCAGAGCTGCTGGCGTCAAATCGATTTAATCAACAACTTACTTTTCTGGGAACCTGTATCTAATCCGACGAGAGACGTTTTTCTTCATAGTTTATTTCGTATTGGTTGATTAATATATTAATATATATACATATATCAGAAAATAAAAATCAGTTGAGAAGCTTCATCATTGAATAGTTAGTCTTGGCCTCGGGCAATGTTCCTGGCCCACCTTTTGTGTAACAAAGGGCCACATGATCTAGTCTCTATTGTTTAATTCACGGGTGGACAATTTATACAGTTCATCAGCTTGCATAAAAGAAGGTAGAGTATGGTCATTGTCCTACTTTAACAGAGCAAAGCCTGACAATTGTATCATAGAAGTCTATGCCCTTACACTTTCCAAGTAAGGGGGCCACCCGACCCCTTTCTGGAAATATGGACAGTATCTCAGGGAAAAGACCATGAAACTTAAAAGTAAAAGGAATCTATTGCATTTCTGAAGATACCGCCTTCCTAGTCCAAAGATGGATGATGAGTGGACACTGGTGATTTATCTTCTGCATTCTACAGGTTTTCACAAAGAAGTTTTTCGAGAATGTGAATAGTAATCTCTATCCTAGAAGCTCTGAGGATTCATACTTCCATGGAGCATTTATACATTTGACAGGAAGTTCTTAAAATTGGATTCTGAGAAGTGATAGATCAGTTTTGTGGACCTACCATCCAATCCATCCAATGGAAATGGTCTTTATACAGGTTTTAAAAATGAAGACACAATATAAACTTTAGCTCTATCTATCTATCTATCTATCTATCTATCTATCTATCTATCTATCTATCTATCTATCTATCTATCTATCTATCTATCTATCTATCTATCTATCTATCTATCTATCTATCTATCTATCTATCTATCTATCTATCTATCTATCTATCTATCTATCTATCTATCTCTCTCTTTATATATATATGCGATTTTACTCTTTAAAAAATCAATAGTTGTTAGTCTTGTTCCTACTTCAAGAATTACAAACATCGCGATATTTACACCTACAAGTCACTGTACTACTCAGTTTCCCTGACTGTTGGGTTCTGAGGGCCGGGTCAAGAGACTGACATTTTTTGTCACCACAGGTTTGATATGGTCTGAAATGACGAATGCTGTGCCTTAATGTGATAATAGGTTTTAAGGAGCCTTGTTGCGTTTAGAAACTGCCAATCCAGAGCTACTGTTGGTGCACTTCTAAAATCTCAGGAAGTAGAAAGAGATATTGTCTGTGTCGTCAAACAATTTGCAATTTTAATTTTGTCTTCTTTTTGTTCCTCTGTATTTCCGTTCTAATGGCAGCCCTATATTTTTCCTGGCATATTGTGCTGACTCTACATACATATATTCCAAATTGTGCCATATGAATACAGTTACTCATGTACTACCTGCTGGGAACATATTTTGTGTCTCTGCAATCACTGTCTTCATCACATCAAAATGATGTGCAAGCCTTGCACTTGTACAAAAATATGATAATTGGTCTTCACCCATATACAAAATGATGCATATAACTCGAAAGTTATGGATCAATTAATATTAATTAAGCTATACTGATAGCTTGGTTGCAATATGCTTTTTCAAAATTATAAGTCAAAGTCTGGCATAATTTGACAAAAAAGGTGGTTCATGTTCCACTCATTTATTTTCTTTTCCAGTGCAATTTGTTCATTTAGATTCCCCTATACTTGTGGTCTTTTCATTGCATTATCAGGTCGGTGTACCCTAGCTGAAGTTTTGCAAGATATCCATCAACATATTTGGCATCCTCACCTAACATAGCCTACCTTGAAATGTTTATTTGGAGGTCATGAAGACAGAGAAGAAATACAATTTTGATCCACAATTAAAAACGTGATTGTCGAATTAGTCTGCACAAGTTCTTTTAATGAGCTTGATCACAGTACTGCCAGACTCTATGCATGGGTAATTGCTTAGAGGAAAAACAGAAATACAGGTTTTTATCGCATGTGATTTGCATGGTGTTAGTTTCTTGTTTTGTAACTGCAAAAATAAGTTTATATTTTTTTTAGCTGAGCTGATGTGTCAGTTAGCTGAGCTTTTCTTATGGTTGTCTGTCCGTCGTCCATCCATCGTCAACAATTCACATTTTTGACTTCTTCTCCAAAACCGTAAGCTAGATTCCCTTCAAACTTGGTCGGGATGTGTTTTTGGTGGGTCTCTGCCAACTTTGTTCAAATCATTATGCTCCAGTGATGTTTGGATATTTTGGAAGTTGTCTTGTTCTCTACGAGACAAATCTTACAATATCGTCTTCTCCGAAAACACTCGACCAATTGCTTTGATATAACACAGGAAAGCTTTCGGGGACTCATAGTTCTGAATTTGGACACCAAGTGGCGCTGCAATCTTTTTCTGTTTTTGTGGTTTTTATGTGTGTGTGTGTGTTTGTTATTTTTGATTTCTTCTCCAGAACCGTCACTCAGAATAAACTGAAACTTTGTGGATATGTTTCTTGTTAAAGGTTCAAACAAGGTTGTTCACTAGGTGGCACAGCTGTGGATTTCTGATTTTTAAGCAATTTTTTTCAATTCAAGTACTTATCGGTCTATGTAGCTTTCCAATTGATTACTATGTAAGACAAAGAGCATTCTAATGCTATTTCATATTTTCGACTTCTCCAAAATAATCATCCAAGTCGACTTGCAACTTTGTGGCAATGTACCATGGGTAGGTTTCTACTAGGTTTTTTCAAATGGTCACGTTCCAATCATTTTTGGATTTTAAATGAATATTTTTGTTCTCTTTGTGGACAAATCTTACAAAATGTTTCTTCTCCAAAACCATTCACCCTAATTGATTTGATATTACATAAGAACACTAGAGGGATTCCTAGTTCTTAATTTGCTCACCAGGTGGTGCTGCATTTGAAAAAAATATGAATTTTTGTGTGTTTTTGGTACTTGTCACTTATTCTCTAGAACCCTCTCAAAGATTAAATTGAAACTTTATGGATATGTTCCTTGTGACAGGGTCAAGCCATGATGTTCATTAGGTTGCACTACTGTTAATTCCTGAGTTTCAACGATTTTTTTTTGGGGGGGGGGGGTGAGTACTTATCGGTAAATACACCTTTTCTATTGCTTACTATGAAAGTCCATGGATATTTGAATGCATTCTAATGGTAACTCACATTTTGGACTTCTATGAAGAAACTCAGATTAAAAATGAGATTCACTTTAGACTTGGTGGCAATGCACCTATGGTGAGCCTCTATCAAATTTGTTCAAATGATCACGCACACGTGATTTTTGGTTGTTTTTTTTCAAACACCTTTTAAAAAGTTTTGATAGGAAACTTAAATGAGAATTTCTTGTTATGGGTGTAAGTGAAATAATTTTGGCCAGATTTCTGCCAAACTTGGTAGAGGCGTACCTTTTATAATTGGCTTCCTATTTTGTGCAAATGGTCATTCCCAAGGTCACAGGACAACTGACAGGAAATTTACTGTGTACTTGATAACTTGAGATTTGTTTTGAGTTAGGACCTTGATGATGCACATGTTAAAGTTTCTCTATGAAGGTCATGCTTACACCGGGCATGAGTAACTTTGACCTCGTTTTTGGGGTCACAGTGCAACATACATGAATTTTACTCTTCAATGTAACTTGAGAACTACTTGAACTGGGACCTTGATGTTGCACATTTTAGTGTTCTTCTATAAAGGTCAGACTTACTCAGTACATGGGTGAGCTTGATCCTATCCAAAATTTGCAGTGCTGCAAGTCTGGTGAATGTCTAAGTCAGCTGAGCATGGGCTGTTCACACAGCCCTCTAGTTTTATGTTACAAAGGGCTTTTTTCGCATCCCTAGGTTTTTTTGTTATTCACGATTCATTGTTCCTCTCCAAACATCACTACCGTATGCCTGGTGAAGGCTCCATATGAATTGTTACAGACACTAACACCCTTAGCCACTGGAGATCTCCAAAGTAGCATTTGATCAAGGGTGGTTTTCAGTCTTTTTTTATTGAAAGGGAATTTACGCTCATACATGAATGCATGTATCAAGACCTTGATGTTCATTCTTATAATAGTCTTAATGAAAGTTATAACTATAAAATCCTTTGTCCTAACATTTGAAAGTTTACATACACATGTAAGGTTATCATACCAGCATGCTGTTACACATTGTGCCTATTGTTTGTCCTAACATATATAGAAAGCTTTCCTGTCTCAGGTAATACCGCAAAAGACATCAGCTACCAAAATATATCTTGGGTTTTTTTTATCTTGTTCTTTAAGGAAACTCTTGTCGATTTATGTTGTACATTTTTTCCTAAGATGGAAGACTCAAATGGTGACTATCTTATCCAACAGGTGAATGAAGACCTGAATGGTAACAAACGCATACTGAAATGAAAACATGCACTGTGTCGTGTCCACTCGCGTCTCCCTGTTGTCCCGTAAGTCCGTCATGTAAGAGCATCGAGCAGATGTTTCCCCCATGGGAACAGGCACGAACGGCATGTCACACAAAACTAGAAAGTCTGAAAGAGGCTTAGTTGGTGTAAAGTTTGGACACTAGTCTAGAGGTGTTATATTGTTTGCCATTCACAAAAAATGCACTGATAGGCAACATAATGAAAATGTTATCCCAGGAAAAACGTGGATTGTGTGTGGTCCATTTGGGACCCCCCCCCCCCCCCCCAAAAAAAAATGTATTAAACCAACTGAACTCGTTGGGGTAAAAATGACAGCCCAAGTTAGGCCTATTCATTCAACTGTCTACCATCCTGTCAATATTGGCTTACCATACGGTGATGTATTACATGCAGCTGGCTGTTTTAAATGCATGCTTGTTTGTAGGCCCACATATGTATGAATGAACATATTCGGATAGGTCCTTATTGATTGTTTAGGGAACACATAAGCATATGTCACGTAAATAGCTTACCTTCTCTCAAACAATTTAACTTATTCCATACTATGGTCGCAGGCCTTTGTCAGTGGTTCTGGCACCGCCTGTGCGGCAGCTGCAGCATGACTTGCCATGCAGCAGCAGAACCACTGACTTAAGACTATAGGCATGTTGATACTTGAACGAAAGCTCTTTTCATGAAGAATTCAAATATGCAATTGATCGTCTTAAATCTAGGTAAATATAGGGAAACATCAGGGACTGGTATGGAATGAGTTAATGCCTGTCAGGAAGAAGTGTCTCCTGGCAGGGACATTTGGTCACTTAAATCTGGTATTGTGTTTTTCCTATTTCTATATCTGAAGGCTATTGACAGCAAACGATGAGGTCTAGATGTTATTGGCACATGCAATGCATGTTCTTTGTCAATATCAAGGAGTCTCGATTCAGCACCATGTTGCCGCAGCAGATGGTGTCCACAGGTGTTATGTTGATTTGTGGCTTTTGATGCTATAAGGGACGAGCCATAACTCCATGTCAAAGTCACCATTAACAGGAGCTGGTTAGCTTTTTTCTAAGCAGGCCTGTTCATGGGAAATGTTTGAAATCCGTTTTGGACTATTCTTAGCAACAAAAGTATAGACTTGAAGGTGAAAATGATTCACAAAGTTTATTAGCAATCCATAATCAGTTCACAATGGTAAAGCATCAATGCCATAAACAATTAATCAAAAATAAATAAATGTAGATACCCGAAAGATAAAATCGATAAAAAGTTACATAGAGAAATTTGTTAAAATCATATCAATGTTCACATTATCCTTTGAATAGATTGGCTCATAAACGTAGTATGTATTACCGTGGTTGACCAGGTATATAGTAAAATCAGATTCAGGTAGGATATATGTGGTTGAAATATATTCAATTCAACGGTCCCAAATGCAAGGAACACACGTATTATATATCCTGACAAATGTTGTTCCATGTTGCAGATTCTAAGTAGGAGAGACATTATGGGGTGGAATTATTTAAGTAAAAATGGCAATTGGAGGAAGCTGGTGTGTGATTGATAGACTTGTCAAGAGTGGACAGTTTCGATTCGGACTGATTTGTTTACAATGATATAGACACATATTGTTCTCACTATTATAGAAATAAGAGTTCGAAATGTGCATGTATCTTTTTAGAAGGTCTGATGGAGCTTTGTCACTGGCAGTTTCCCACACAAGGATACAGACACTGTAGGGTAATCTTTGGCTTTAACTCATCCCTTTACGAGTCCTCACCATATCCTCTGCGTGTATCCTATAGTGACACTGAAAGAGTGTCCTAGTAATCACATTGTGTTATTGTTGTAGCCAGAGGATAAAACTGTTTCTTCTCCTCTTTCCCCACACTGTGCTACAGAAGTCCATGTGTAGTATCACCAAAGTGTTATAAAATGTTATAGGATGAACATTTTGACCGTTCTACACAAACCACCATTTCGGAAAAAAAAGAAAAAAAGGAAAAAAGAAGAAAAAAAAAGGGAAAAAAGAAAAAAAAAAAAGAAAAAAAAAAGAAAAAAAGAAAAAAGCGAAAAGAAAACGCAAAAAAAGAAAACGAAAAAAAGCGAAAAGAAAAGGAAAAAAAGAAAAACAAAAAACGTAAAGAAAACGAAAGAAACCGAAAAAAAAACGAAAAGAAAACGAAGAAAAAACCGAAAAAAACAAAAACGAAAACAAAAACAAAAAAGGGACGAAAAACGGAAAAAACGAAGAAAAAAAAACGAAAAAAAAACGAAAAACGAAAAAAAAAACCTAAAAAAAAAACAAAAAACGAAAAAAAGTAAAAAAAGAAAAAAAAACTGCCAACCAGTTGATTGAACATTATCTGTTTGAGATAATGGTGATTGTCCTTCAGCCATGCTAAGTATTGCAACACATTTACCGAGTATAGCCACAGTTTTGTGTCTGTACTACACCCATGCAAGTTTTTTTTTTTACCAGATACACTATCCAGCTTGTGTTACAATCATGAACACACGCCATTACAACATGGGTTTAACAGAAACTGACATTCAAGAAGTCACTGTTTGGACTGCAGCACCTACGGCAAAGGCAGGTGTCAGGGAAGGTTCGCCCCAATCCATCCTCAAAATTGTAGGAGGCCTGAAGATTTGAATGCAGCTTGATCAAAGCGCAATAGAAAAAGGACATAAAGAACAATGTCAATACCAATAGACATCCTTTTAATTCCCTTCCTTAAAACAATGCTCGTTTACCAGGGGCTGAATCATCTTAGGCGATGGAAAGTAACTGGAATAGACCGGGTTATTGCCAGGTGCTAAACATTTCTACTGAGCAAGGAGATTAAACTGTCTGTGCAATTTACAATTTGTGCCATATGCTTAATCAGACATCTGGTTTTAAGCCTTTATTTCATTAACCTATAATGGTGATTCACAACCAGACACCGAGAAAAATATAATTAGAAAAATGTGTAAAACTATATAAAACTATGTTATTGGAATATTTATTTTGTCTAAACCATATCATTTAT
Source organism: Hermodice carunculata (assembly GCA_964020975.1). Taxonomy (NCBI): domain Eukaryota; kingdom Metazoa; phylum Annelida; class Polychaeta; order Eunicida; family Amphinomidae; genus Hermodice; species Hermodice carunculata. Next base: position 5,616,096 of record OZ026628.1, read on the forward strand.
GTGAAACAGATGTGGGGAAGACGACCAATGCCTTGGTAAAGGTATCAAGTGATAGTGAGATGAATGACACAGTTATTATTGAACTCAGAACATAATTTGAACTTGTGATTAATCAATAACTTAATAAAAGCTGCAAATATATTAAGGTACCCATCTTGTTGTATTCTGGTTTTGAACTTTACACAAACACATAAATCAGACGGTTAAGTTACCAACAGCTTAATCTATAAAATGAAATTCAAAACTTAAGTTTCGCAATGAAGTTTTTTCATCCTTTATTATTAAAAATAATTTGAAGGAGCTTCATTACAGAATGGAGTTTGGAAATCAAATTAAATGAAAGCTAGTGACTGTTCAAAAAAAAAATGATCAGCAATACAGACAAATCAAAAGCTCTTACCGGAAACAAAGTGCTAAACATCGCCATGAAAAATCCATAAATTGCGCAGTTTGTGCAAAACAACTATAGAATATGAGGTCAGAAATGCATATTACATCTGAAACTCAATAGAATAAGTAGAGCAAACTTTTTAGCACAACATTCATATAGCTAAAAATGTAGCTCACTTATACTGCATCAAAATGAATGTTCCGTTCACAGCAAAGATATTTTTCTACAATACATGTCTTTTAGCCAAAACAGAGTGTTGTGCTGTTATCTAAAGGGCAAATTTGATTTTACAATGCCCTTGATACATATACAGGTTTTTTTCACTGGATTTATCAAAGGAGATTATCTTAAACAATGTTGACACAGCTTTAGATGAAACACTGTGCTCATTACTTGCAAGCTTTGAAAGAACGATGTAAACGTGCATTTCATGGCATATGCTTGTGGACGCAGGGCATGTAAATGCCTTCTACTGGCGTCTGCAAGTGACAGGAAAGCCATCAGAACGATATTAAGCTTGTTGTTTCTCAAGTAAAATAGGTAGATATATAAAATCTACAAAGCATCTAATACAGTAAACGGCTGTGGATCCTGCAAGTAAATTTTGAACGAAAATGTCATTGAAAACTAATGTACTTAAAGCATGAAATTTTTTAAAGCCTTCGATTTCATCTTTTTTTCCTAATAGACCTACAAACATTTTTATTATTTTTCTGGAAAGAGTGTACAGCAGCTGTCCCCAGCATGATCGGAGAATAGCCGGGCTGTCCCAGCATGATGGGAGAATAGCCGGCCTGTCCCAAGCATGATGGGAAAATAGCCGGGCTGTCCCCAGCATGATCAAACACTAGCTGGTCCCTTATTATCAGTTTACAGGGGAATTAATAAACAATTATTTGTTTAAGTAAACATCCAGCATGATCCGAGAAAAGGCGGTCTTTTATTATCAGTTCACATGGGAAATAATAAACATTTGCCTGTTAAAGTGGACGAGCTGTTTAATTACTGTGTGACTTAGTATACAATTATCTGTCGACAAGTAATTTCTTTTTATCGTGCAGATTTAGATGGAGCTCTCTTGATAGTGCAAACTTTGGCTAAATGGATCTATGGGGATTTTGTAGATGTTCTCATGGCAGAAAGGAAAGGAAATGCAATGCTATACTTGTTGCACAATTAATAATATTGTGAATATTAACCTTATGTAATGTAATATAATTCGTTAAGAGCATTATGTAGCGAATTCGAAGTGACCCGTACAATTTTACACTCTCATGAGGACACACATTCAGTAGCTTATAGTAGAAAACCTCTAAAGTATTTGACCGCCTGCAGCAGCAGGATTTTTATTTCAATGTACTCTGATAACAAGCTAAAATATTTTAAACAAAAATGAGGTAGCTGTTAGATAATGGAGTAGATCAAAAGAGAGCGTTCACTTTGACTTTGTTTTCGATTTTGATTTGAAGTTCATATATTCCGGTATACAGGACACTGACTATGATTACAATATAGCATATCAGCATGGTTCATGCGGGAACCCTATGTAATTTGTTGTCAACATTGTCTCTAATACACATCGCATTGTCACACTTTGTGGACATAACTACACTTTGGAAAGGTGCTGCATTTGCGAAGCCAGGAGTATTGCCAATCAGGCTACAAGCATACTTACGTTATTTTAATTTTCTTTCCTTAAAGCTAATATCGGAAAAGGGTTTACGAATGGTAGAAATGATGAGCAAAACAAGTCGCAAGTTAAGTGCATTCCAAAAGACAAGCATCTCCATTGCAAATTGTATACATGAGCGATATGCGTGGTCCTGTAGTAATATTACACAGCCACTTGGAATATTGATTGTACATCATTGCTGCAATTGGAAGTCTGCTATCAGAAAAGGGTTTATTTGCTATAGTACCAAAGAGACTATGGCATGGAACATAACTATATTGTATTCAAATCAGAGACTGGTTATCACCCATGACTGTAGACACAAATGGTTGTTAGAATATTACAAGAAGTTAACACCATTTACGTTCCTGTCTGCAACTTACAAAGTTGGTATGATTCTTCATTGCTGTATATTCCTCAAGTATCAAATTATTTCAAATATTTTAGAAAGTACATTCTCTGTTAGTTACATATGGACATTTACCAAGGCAAGAGCAAAGCATTGCTTAGATATAGCAAAAAAGATAAAGTTTCACAGGGACACTTGTGCGTCGTTAGTTTTTTGCTTTAATCGACCTCTTATCATGTGTTCAAGACGGAATAAAATACTATATAATACATCTAAACATTCTATTAGATGGGATCGTTTAACCTCTGTCTGTGGAAGAGTAAGTGTTCTCAGCAACATTTTGTTGTGGCCATCTCAGCCTTCTCATATTCAGTGGCTAATAATTGCTGACCAGGATCTATTTAAAATACATTTAGATTTTTTATCCCTGAAAATGCCTTTTTTCGTACCATCGTATTATTGGAAGGACATATATGTTCGAATTATTGGATTCAGTGCTAATGAAGCTTATATCATAGGTAAATATTACGGTACGTGGAAGAGCTTAGGTCTAGTGTCTAGGTATAGTATCATTCAAACCGTTTTTGCCAATAATTTCCCTGGACCTATGTTATTCGATATTCACTTTGTTTACCAACTCGTCAAATGTGTCAACATGGAACATAAGCTGTTAAATGACATTGACAATAAACCTACGGGCAAAAGATTATTTCATTTTATAACATATGATCCCATCAAGGCTAACATAGCCCAAAGTATTTTCAAGAGAATATTATTGTTGAGAGCATCAGAGATTCAAAAATTGACGTGTTTGTTGGACAACCAGGCAAAACCAAAGTTTAGACTATCACTTGAAACAGTGGACGGGCCATGTGAAAACCTGAATACCATATTAAAATATGCATACCTTACTGACAGGGTTTGGATTCAAGTGACCCAAATACAATCGAGTGGATTTGTTATTTGCTTCAGGATGTGCTACAAAATGCTGGTAGGATTTGGATTTATTAGTGTGTACTTTACAACAGCTTTAAATCCTAAGAGTTCCGTAAAGATACATCATGTAAACATGACCCGACAATACTGGAAAATCACAATGATGAACAGGATGCACAAAACTAAGCACTGTATCTCTGTTGTAATATTTAAGTCGAATTTAAGTGGCCATGTCAATTTGATGATTAACAAGGTGAGCTGGAATGGACCTACCATTGACAACTGCATATTTGGAGGGGTGACATTGTTAGATGGTGATAAAGTTAATTTGGCCATGAGGATCGGACCCCTTTGTGACAGGTACCTTAAGGTACTTAATCTTTCACACACAATAGCACATGTCTCTTCTGGGAGAGTAATTATCATTGCTTGCTACTCTTATGTTGATCACACTACCCTTGCTATCAGTATGACAGTTTCAAGAACAGGCTGCCTGGGCATCTTTGGTATCTTCTCCTTGCGTGATACCAGAACCATTGATCCACGATTGAATTTTAAAAAATTATATAATAAAGGGCATGTTCAAGTGATGCCAAAAATAGGGTCAACATGTTTGTCCTTTTCGGCCCAGGTAGGGCATGGAACAAAATTTGTTAATCAGGTGTTCACTTTTTTAATCCAGGATCAAAACTATAAAACAGATATTGTTGTAGACATGGATGCAAGAACTCAATATTTTGATAGTTATTTACTTATCATCCTCCCATTTGTATTAACTTCTGGTGTTATCAGGAAAAAAAAGGTTTTTACTAGTGAATATGGTTTACAAGTTATCCGGAATTTGCCACAAATACAATTCAGCTTACATATCACCCAACTCAAACCATGTGTGATTTATAATTTAACAGGGCTGGTAACATTTGCTCTTGAAGGTTTCTTACTCTGTATGAAAGCACTGCTAAGGAAAAGTTTCATTTTATTACTTCATGTGAATGTTATTACTTTTAAAAAAAGAATTAAGCTTATGCAGATAAAGCAGCTTTGCAACAGTACATACACCTTACAATTACTATACGTGGATAGTCTTGAAAATATAAACTCCACTTGGACATGGTGCTGTATCAATAAAAAATACTTCGTTTTTTTCTTCTTTTCCGTTATTCTATATTATGAAGATTCACATTATTCAATCACCATTAAGCGCCATCCATCGAAAATTAAATCAGCATGCGATATTGCAATCATTTTGGTCCGATTTGATTTAGGACTGTTTGATCATCTTTGGCTTCTTAGAGGGTCTACTCTTCATCAAAAGTTTCCTCGGAATGTCTACTTGCATGAGACATTGCCAAATTTTCTGAACTGGAATGAAGCAGCAAGGATATGTAGACGTTTAGCCAAACATTTGATTGTCATCAATGAAAAATTCGAGGCCTATCAGCTGCTTCATTTCAGTGGTGCCTCCATTGTCTTTATTGGATTGAAAAAGCTACCTGTAATATATACATATACATATACATATATATATATATATATATATATATATATATATATATATATATATATATATATATATATATATATATATATATATATATATGGATATATATATATATATATATATATATATATATATATATATATATATATATATATATATATAATATATATATATATATATATATATATATATATATATATATATATATATATATATATATATATATATATATGGATTTTCTTTCTGTCACAAGAAGTCAATGTACTCTTTGTTTATGTGAATGCATGTTGTGAAAAATGTTTGAATGTATAAGGTGTACTATTCCTAACAGATAAAACGTAGGGTTTATGTGTAAAATTTAAAGAGTGTGCACTCATACAATGCATCGTCAACATGTAAACTTCTGCCCACAATGTATGTTGTGAAATAAATTGTATATGTTTTAACTCCAAGGGGATGACTCTTCGAACTATTTTGAAGCTCTTTGCAAATAGTAATCATATAAAATACTGTGTATTAAAATTCGGTTACCCAACTGTTTTTGCTATTAATTACTCTCCAAGAAATGTTAATAATACATTGTAGTTGACCCGTAATTCAATAAGAGAGACAGCTTTTATACAAACCTAGTTAAAAATAAATTTATTTCAAATTGAAAAACAGACAGTAAATTTGTATTCACACAAAACTGTCCAATTACGGACATCTACAAGTTCTCAGAACCTTTTCCCATGTGGTCTCATCAATGATGTTTTCTCTGTGCTACCTATTTGTCCTATTGGCAAGATTGTTGGACAGTTTGGTATGTGCTGAATGCCCATGCAGGTAAATGGAATACGGATACCGCCAATTCAATCCTTTTGACAATCAACAAGTGTGATCTAGTTGTTGTTTTCCCTTTTTCAACCGATGTTTGATCAAGTTCATATCTGGGGATTTTGAGGACAAATATTCATCCACAGCATAAAATTGTTCTACATACGCCAGGCAGAATTGCTTGATCTCAATAAACATTGATATAATTAAGCACTATATTGCCACAAAATATGCTACAGAGCTACCAAAGTTGATATTTGTATATATCGTTAATGGTTTTTTCTTTTGTTAATTTTTGATGTATATTTCACTGGCTATGCTTCCTGTGATTTGTGTTCTCCAATCCGAATTTTTAATGAGATATAAAGTTTTTGTATTGTGTTTGATTCATAACAATTAGGAAAATGGTCAAGGCCTATTTGATGATTTTTGCAGTAAACGCAGGTGATTGACAAATCACCAAAACCAAACAGTAAGGGGCCTCCCATGTGGCTTTTTGTGTTTGGCGAATTTAATAATATCGTTTTTTTTTCTGCTGTGAGGTCAATATGTTTTGGAAAAACCCTTTTGCTTTATTCGTACTGGGAAACCTCAAAAAAAAAAAAAAAAAAAAAAAATCTCTTTGACTGCTTGGCCAACAGCTCTGAACATATACTGACCGATGCCTAGCTCTCTGTTCACCCAGGCTTATATTTGTTTAATTATTTGAACCTGAGACCAAGAATCGTTTTTCTTTTCTTTTCTTTTTTGTTTTTGGTTTTGTTTTTGTAAATATATGAAATATATTCGCATATTTAAAGAAAACACAGGGGCACAGACATCAAACTTGACATAAAATCTGTTCTTATGATTCGACAGTTTGCATTAGATGTAAATTTTATGTGCCCCCCCCCCCCCCCTCAAAAAAAAGACCTCCACTCTGGCCTAAAGTAAGCTGGAGTCTTTTTCAATGAAAATTAATCTAAGGTTACCTTAAGAAACAGGTTGTAAAGTTGACACTCCCTAGGAGAGAGAGACATGTCCTTTACTTTCTTTATAATGTTAGCGCTTGTAGGCAAACGCCCTGACTCGCGTCACTTCAGAAGTATCACTGTTCCATAGTTCAGGTATAATAAAATAGTACAGTCGTGCAGGCAAGCAGGGGAGAGACAACCCAACACGTCCTTCAGTGGCCAAAATGGTAAGAAAGGCTGTTTATTTCTAATGTACATAGCTTATGTAGTATACACGTCACCTTTACTGAGTCACCAATATGTTCCCGTAGGTTCTGCTTTGATAATTGACTCATGATAATAATGACTAATGAACTTATGTAACTTTTCTTAGATCAGCACCGAGAAGCGCCAGTGAAGTTTCGTACTGTTTAAAGAACCTATATTTTTACCAGTTGCCCGTTTTCAATAAATACTTCAATGTTTACAATAATATCTGAATGTCTGGTTTACCCAAATAGCTTACTGCGATATTTACGACTTCATGACTAAATAAGCAAGGATGGACCAAATGCCTTGTTGACTCTTCATCAGGTGATAACTACATGACTTTAACGACCTGAACGTATTTTTATAGTCTTATTGACTTCTCGCTGTGTGGTGATAAATGACTTGTTAATGACCCATGTGCATCTGAATGCTTAAGGTAAATACTACATAAGATGGTTCCATCACCTATCAACAAATAACTACAATTTAGCTAGTGTGCGACTTTTACTGCCATAAACCCTTTCCTCTTGCTTTTGAAATTCTCAATATTAGCAATTTAATTAAAGTCACTGCAGGACTTTTGATATTAAGAGGTTAACCAGAAAAGTCGCTGCAGTACTTTACATACGTTCCCCTTTTTCAGTTTTGTTACATGTATAAACATATGTCAAAACTCAAATCGAATATCTAGCTAATTTGAAATTTATAGGATAAGAATAGAATTTCCAAACCGTTAAACTATATAAATCAGAATGATAAAGCGTCTTTAGAGTAATATGGAGCCAGAGGTTACTAGCACATGGCTCACCGGTGGGAGAAGTCATAAAGCACTCCTCCATAACATATATATATATATATATATATATATATATATATATATATATATATATATATATATATATATATATATATATATGTATGTATGTATGTATGTATGTATGTATGTATGTATGTATGTAAAACCATTCTATAAAAATTCTTTTGGATATTCAACATTGTATAACATCATTTACTGACTATCTGTAAATGACCAAACTGGTCAATAGTACCTACATTCTACATATATACTGTTAGGGCACAAGTCTCCATTGCAGACCTGTGGCAGGGGTGCCAATGCAGTTAACCCCTAATATGCCATATTAATTGGTCTACAAGGTTGACACTGTGTGTACCAACATACTCAATTGAATCAATATAACAATGAAATAATAATGGTAGTGAGAAACATGTTGAGTAGTTACCCGCTGAAGACCCTTTAATTTATTTGGGCTGATACAGCCTATGTCAAAATTTTACAGAGGAACGTGTGCAATATAGACAATAGTAATTCCATATATATACAGGTTAGACAGGGACAGGTTAGCTTATGGAGAGTAAAGAGTTCGAACTGCGGAATAGGATATTGACTACTAGGAAGTGGTTCTGGGCAAAAAGACACAAATACAATACTAAAAATAAAAAAAATGAAAAATATGAGAAATATTAAAACTCTGCTATTGACCCAGATTCATTTTCAAGCTCGCCAGGACCTTTCGATAGAAGGCACAAACTAAATTGAAGGGCATTAAAGCATCGATGTCCTGGAAATGACAACAATATCATAAATAGCTTACTGTATAATGTTTCACAGCATCCATCCGGCGATTTCCATTCCAATATACCATATAATAAACCAGGGAATAAATCACACCATATTATCCCCCTGGGCACATAAAATAAATATTATTGATATAAAATTCACATCTAGATAAAATATGATAGTAATACGTAATAAGAATAATAATGATAAATAAATCGATAGTCTCCGGTGTTATATATTTGTGTGTAGTTTTTGTGACACTTCTGTTGGGACTAGATCGCTACTCTACTTCACTACTTATGCTAACCAATAACATTGAACAGATTAGATATAAAATACGTTGATCAATGTCCTACCGTCCTAACACCAATAGGAACAAAACACAAGGGTAAATCGGGTATACTCGGTAGAGTCCTCAAGTACAGTCTTCAGAGTTTTACTATAAAATTATATTCTACAGTACTAGATTTTCAAGAGTCACATTCAATCAAAATGAATGTGATGGCCCAGTATACTATCAAAGTCCTGGAGGGACTGAGTCAGAGAACTGCTGTCAATCTTGATAGTATTCCTAATTAGATTCCTGCCATATGGAAGGCGAACTAAATTCATGGTTTGTTCATTGTACTCCTCATAGTTGATCATATAATGGGCATAAGTTCCTGAACTGAAGGCCTGAATTTCAGCCGCCCGTGCCCTCCCAAGGAATTGTTTCCAGGCTGTCTTGACTGGTTTTGTAACAAGGACTGGCTGTATGACACAATTATGTTTTATACACAACTCCATAAACTGAGTTACTAAGTGTTCATAAGGGGCAACAATGTCTCCTATTCCTTTCGGGATAGATACAGGGTCACAAAAGTGTGGACATCCAGGAATGACTGATCAAAGATAAGGCCGTGTTGTCCACCACTAGTACGTAATGCCTCCATGGCACATGTCCAATAAGTAATGAGCTGGTGTGATTCCCAGCACATGTTGGAAATGCGTTGTTTATAAAAGCAGTCCAAAATTTCAAGGGGCTTACTAGAGTTAGTGTTATGCTCCTTAACTAAAGTATATGGGGGAATTGAATTATTCTTTTAAGACCTTGTTTCAAACCAATGGGCATGTATAGTCAATTTCCCCACACCAATGCACCCGTGAGTTAATATTATTTTTTAATTACTCACGGTGCTGGCTATTATTGATGTCATTGCATGCCGAGGTCTAGGCAAACGTGACCCCAAACAGGATCATCTATTTCCCCACACAAAGGGCAGATTCGTAACGCCATTTGACTATCAGTTTGTGGAAAATTTCTTTTGGAGTTTAAAATTTATAGTAGATAATAGTCCACAAAGTGCAGAGCTCTACCTTCCTAATGAGTTTCAAATGACTTAACGACTTCACTATGTTATGCTTACTCCAGGAAAAACATTGTACTGCTGGACAAAAGCTTAAGTTGGTGCGTGGAGACATCTTGTAAGATATAGTAAAATAGGTTTCTATTTTGAAATTCAAACGACCCATGATGGTGATCTGGCACCAGTACTGAGTCAACCATTAACCCATTCTTTGCCGTCCTACTTCAATCCAGGTGGCGCAAAAACAGTCTAAAATGAACAATTTCATATACACATTAACAAGATAGTGATAGGTGGGCTTGCCCTGATTACATGTAACTTGCTTTCATTATTCAGGCCAAGCTTGTCTGTCTATATGCACAGAACAAAATGAATAAAATAGAATAAGATAAGATAAAATAAACATATATAATATTGATACCTGCAATGTTCGTGGGCCAGCACAGTTATCTGCCATTTTGGAAGACTCAACGCTCTGTCTGGGTTTTCAGAGGGCTGGGTGAATCCAAAGAGGCACAAGGTAACTACAAGGCACACATCTGTCACCATTAGGACTAAAGCTATCTAATTTAACCTACATATTCTAGCTATACATTCACATAATAATGCACAAGTTTATACGTAGATGTACATATGAGTACAATTACTCAGTTACTTGCAGTTATGGTTGAGTTATGCAGAAGTCTGCATTCACAGGGCTTTGTTATGCAGTTTCAATGCCACCATTGGAGTACTACACTATATTTCCTTGACATTGATACATCAAGATAATGTCGAATATATTGACACATTGCAGCGTCCTGCATTTAATCACCTTCAACACTTAAAACATACACTCTATATTAACAGGTTTCCATTACTCATTAGATTGACATATGGACAGATAAGATGTTAATATGTCGATAATATGATGAACTTACACTTAAAATTAAATTACCATCATAAATTTGTTTATGTAGGTCCAGGGAGAACAGCATCAGCCAACATGACAGCCATGTGTAAACCGTCACCCACTAAGGGTCGCCCCTAACTCCATGTGGCGACTTCCCTAAATGAGCTGTGGCAATGCCTCAAAGTTGTCCCTCTTTATTCCCATATTAGGAGTAATATTTTCTCAGGACCAGGAGGTTTGGGGTTAAGGAGAGAAAATTAGGGTTGAGAAGGAGGATTCATAGTGGTATCTGAAGTAGCATTACCCACCTATTCCTGATAGGTGGGTAAAGGATGGGTAAATGTTAGATGGATGTAATGGCAAAGTAGGTAGAGTAGAAGGATGGGGGGGGGGGGGGGTGTTACTCACAGTAGTTGCTTTTTCAGGTTGAATTTTTGAGGGCATTAGACACATTACAAGAAAGTCCCACTTTTTCCAAATCAACAACCCAGCCACGATAGCCACCACAATTAAAATTAATAAAATGAAGAGAATACCAAACGAGATCCTACTACCATGATGTGTCCAATTGAATGTAGAGGGAGAGAGGGGTAATGGCTGTAAGTTTGTTTGAACAAATGGTTTTCGGTTGTCAAAATGAGGATGATTTAGAAGAAATATAGCCTGTTCAGCAGGTATAATTTCAGTGATATTCAGAATATTAGAAGGCAAAATTTGCAAGGCCTTGACTGATATATGTCCTACATGTTCAATGAGACCTGCTGGAGTGACTCCTTTTCCCATAACTACACATCCAGCAGGTACCGTTATCAGGTACGTACCTGGATTTATAGCTTATCGTTTCCCCGGCTGACCTTCACGCCTAGTTTCGAAGGTCTCCCCCCAGGTTACAACAATATATTCCCTGTAACTAATTTTGGTTACTTGTGTCAAGTCTGATTGCTGGGTAATGCTTACTTGACATGTGTGACTGTGTCTTACATCACCGGCAATTAACGTTCATGGACAATGCCACCTTTGGGTATTATATAAAGGTCCTGAATGACATACCATGGGCTTCCATCCCATACACCCGGTAGGGTGGAAGATGCCCCCATTCATTGTGCTTAGTCCCACATCAGGAAGGTCCACCAATATCTGGATAGAATACCCTTGCCATGGATAAGGGACTGCCCAGGTGGCTAGATGATATCGATTATAGGTGTAACCATCTACCAAAGGTAATTTTACCCGGTAAATTAAAGTATCTTTTCCCCACACAGGGTATACATGCGTGTGTTCGTAATACCATTGGATTGGCTCGATTGGGTAGGCAGTTGAGGTAGTAGCCATCTGCAATACCTCCCTTAATTGAGAGGGACTGAGGATATCCTTCATCAGTCTTCCCAGTTCTAGCAAAGCCTTTTGCCATGCATAAGTATGCAGCAAGTTTATATAAGAGCTAGTAATTTGTTACAGAGTGGAAACAATCCGTTCAAAATAAAAGGCTCTTTCTAAATGATGAACCTCCCTCTGCATAATATTTATAACAGTTACCGCCTGGTTTAATGTGGGAACCAATCTTCCAGAAATAAAATCAGTCACCTGAGAAATTCTGTGTTGGTTCCATGCTGCCATTCCTTGGGTTTGGTTCAACACCGTGGTAGGCTTATTTACTTGATGCACCACATCCTGTTGTAGAATTTGAGATTGTGAGATGGCACGTCGGCATTCAGCTTTACTGTCATCGGTCACCAGTCCAAATAAGGTATGCCCTGTCTGGCCAATTACATCGAACCATCCCCGTGGGAAGCGGCATGTTAGAGACTTCAGTGGTAGTACTTGGCCCTGTGCCAGAGAAGATTTGAGATATTATAACCGTCGTGTCCAAGAGACACCTTGAGGTTTGGCAACTATGCCATTATCTACCGCCTTTTTGGCCTTGGCAATGACAAGATTAATGTTGTGAACAAGCACTGGGTCCAGCTCAGGGTTATCAATAACAACCAATATTGTCCATTCTGCAGACTGGACACGGAGTTGTTGAGCTCTCGTCATGAGTAATCCATCTGGCAAGGGTTTTATATCCGCTAGTGAGGGTTGTACACACCAAAGTATTAAACACACATAAAGGCTGCCAATTCTGTTGCAGCCAGACGTTGTTGCTTCTGATCCTCGGCACTTGGTGAACATTCCGTGGCTCACCTTTTTACCGGTATTGATGGGGGTGGTGGTGAAGGCGGTGGTGGTTCAGTTGCGTTTTCATTCAACACTGGCTCTCTTGATCTTGTGAAATACCGATGAGTCAGCACAGGCGGGGAGTGTATTATGGGAAATGCATGTCCACTGTGTCCTCCGCTAGTATTGGTTGAGTCACACCACCACTATTAGCTGAAATTGGGTCATGGCCCAATATAGCAGGGACGGGTTGCTCATAGTCGTCCACATCCATATCCGTCTCCTCCCCCTAGTCTAAGCCTTGATCAGGGTTCTCGGGAGGCTGTGGAGTTGGAGTGGCAACTTACTTATTTGAGGGACTTACATCCCATTTGGGAGCAGCTGTGAGATTGGCACCTTGCCATGGATTTCAGTGCAGTCTAGTTGCCACCTCATCCCAAGCCATATTTGGATCACCTAATAATAATTTATCGCGGGTCACAGAACGAACTCTTCCGGTTCGTTGATGCCGGATCCAACAAACAGGTCCTCTTACCCTAAGGACTTCAAACTGCGGGTCTAAATGTCATCCGCTCTTGGCCTTTGACAACTACTGTATCTCATGGCTGTAGCTCACCTGCATTTGCAAGCCTATTCAGTTGTTCAAGATAATGCTTTCATGAGTCAGCCAAATGTTGTCGAGCCATCGTAAGAGCATCTGACAAATCACTCAAACGACCTGTCACAGGGTGGGCCCCAGTAGGAGTGTTCTGACATTTGGTAAAGGGTAGTCTGCCCCTACGCCCATACATCAAGTAAAATGGGGTATACCCAGTAGAATCATTGATGCTGTTTCTATAAGCAGATAGGGCCTGTGCTAGTTTAATCTGCCAATCTCTAGCTTGATTATTCACTAGTTTCCTGATTATTTCCTTGAGTGTCCAGTTCAGCCTTTCAATTTTCCCATCAGTCTCAGGATGATATGACGTGGTCTGTCGGTGTTCAATGCCATAGTCCTTCAGAAACTGCCGAAAATGGCCAGATGAGAATTCTTAACCTCAGTCTATTATTGCAACCTCAGGGGCACGATGTCGAGGTATAAATTCCTGAACAAGGACATTTTCACCAACTGCTGAGCCCTTTTTAGGGATGGGGAAGGCTTCTGCCTAACCTGACAAGTGGTCTCCCACCGTCACAGCATAGCGGTTACCTTGGTCACTTGGCAGGAATGGGCCGATAAGATCAATACCGACTACCTGCATACAGTATGCTGCTAAAGGCATCTCACTCATGGTCAGATGCTCTGCTCGCTTCTGGTTCACTGCACATACCGAACAGAGTTTTATTCTCTGATGGACCTCCCGTCTTATACCAGGCCAGACATAAGCCTCCCGAATGTGATTCAGTGTCTTCTAGGGGGGCCATATGCCCAACATCTTTATGACACCTATCAATTACCTTGTCACTAAAGGCCTTGGGTAATATCAACCTGGGATGAAAGGGACAAGCTGGTGTTGGTCGCCTATTGGAATACAACAGACCATCATGTACTTCATAGTCTGACTCCAGAGTACCTGCTTCTACAAACAAAAGAGGGAACTCCTCCTTCTGCGCCTTTTTGATGGTCTCTGCATCCAATGGGTCTGCCTCAAGGGGAATGCGTTGTTTACATGCTTCACCCATGGTGGCATCTGGGTCAACCCAGTCTACAGTATCCAGCACTGCTATGTCCATTGCTGCAGGCAAACAAGACATCAAGTCAACTCTTACATTACGGGCCCCTTTTACATACTGAATTTTTGCACCAAATTCTGCAAGGACCCCCCCCCCCCGCCAGCGCTGTGTTTTTGTGTGGTGCATCTCTTTGGTGAACAAGGAGCGTAAGGGCTTGTGATCTGTGTAAACAATGAAATCAGCACCATAAAAGTAGGCCCTTAGCTTGTCTTTACAGTGGACTACCGCATAGGCTTCCTTTTCTATGGTCAACCACTTTCTTTGGGTGGATGACAATTGGTGAGAGACATACTGTATAACCCTCTCTACGCCAGAATTGTCATCCTGAACCAAAATACCCCAAACACAGGTGTTGCTAGCATCTGTGTATAATTTGTAACTCTTCTCAGTCTGAGGGTATGCCATCACCTCCCGTGACATAAGCAGTTCTTTTAGATTTTCAAAGGTGTGTTGTTGTTCTGGACCCCACACAAAAGGCTTGTGTTTTTGAGTCAGCTTCACTAAAGGTTCTGACACTCGTGCATACCCAGGAACTGTTTTTTGAGTAATAGTTAACCATCCCCATGAGGGAGCAAAGGTTCTTTAAGTTCTTTGGGGCTGGCATTTGAACTATAGCTCGGACCTTCTCTGGATCACTGTGAATGCCCTCAGGAGTGATAATATACCCTAGTAATTTGACTTCTTCCATACCAAAATGGCATTTTGAAGCCTTTAGCTTTAGTTTGGCTGTTCGCAGTCTGTCAAAAACAGCCTGTAAATCTCTGGCATGAGCCTCAGGGGATTCATATGTGATGATCAAATCATCTATGAAAACCCACACACACGTACCCAATAAATCAGACAAAGCCATCTCCATTGTCCTCTGAAAAATACTAGGCATATCGGCTAAACCAAAGCTGCCAACAGTAAAACTGAAGAGGCCACAGTGACAGATAAATGCTGTCTTATTTTAGTCACTGCACTAGATGTGTTTAGAATGACTGTTACCTGGACATTAACCATTTAAGTATGACATGATGCCGACACATGTGTTCGACTGAATAAAAACCATAGCTGTAGTACTACAACTTATGCGTATCTTGCATGAACTCTAAATATTATCTACATATGATTGCTTGATTGAATAAACCTAACCTCTAAGTACTTGCACTGGCTCATGCTACCTCATATGCCAGTTTATGATGCCCCCTCAATGTTATCATCTAGCTGCTCGAAATTGCACTCTTCCTAACAGTGACCTTTGACTTCCACATGGCTGGTCCGCTGGATACACGAGTGCCTGTCTGAATCTGCTGGTCTGGACTTTCACTCCATGACGTCATATGGGGCCCTGAACTTTCTTGTCTTACGGCACAACATCTGTGTCCCTCACAGGGATAACCAATGCATCCTTACTATGATATCCATGAACAGATACCTGGGACTACATATTGTTATTCTGTGGACATTTGCGTCTCAGCAACACCGACATCAATAACAAAAAAAACTATCGTTTTTATATGATTACACTACACATATGCTGTGCAAGGAGGTCTACTATGTCCATTGTATAAACTGTGTTCAGTGCTACCATTTTCCAAATTCCTACCAGTGAATTCTACATACTACTGCCTACAGTAGTCATTTTATAAACTTTTATGGACACTACCGAGATATTTAATTTTTCCAAATTTTTAGTTTCTGACAATGTACCTTGAATGAGCGGTGGGCATATGTAGCATTATTGCAGTGCCAGATATTTTTTTTTCATAATTTAATTAATAAAAAATTATATCCTAAAGTAAAGTATCCTTTATGAAATCTGTTTGTAACTGGCAATCTGAAACTGTACATTCAAAAGAAACTCCACCTATATCCTGTTTCACAACTGTTAATTTAACTGCAAAATTCTGTACTGTTGTATCTCTAATGTTGCCGGCAAGTGGAACTTTGAACTTTTCTAAGGAAAGTAAATTACCTTATTTATTTATTTTACTTAATATATTATTCTATTTTATTTCATTTTTATTAATTTTTTGTTTTGTTTGTTTTTTCATTGTTTTTTTAAATTTTTGTTTTAAATATTTTTTTAGTTTTATTTTATTATTTTTTTTTAATTGGTTTTGTTTTGATTTTCAAATGGGGATCAGAACCTTTATGGACAAAACTATTGCATTTTAGGATCAAACGTATTAAATTAATGGGGTTTTTTGTTGGCTCTTTGCTCAAGGCACTGTGAATCAGGATGAAGGTGTATTGTTTGCCTTTAGCGATTCTAAAGTTAAAAGTTGTCTTAACTTGCATGTTTTATGGACGAATATATGCATTAACAAATATAAAGTTCATGAAATATTTTCATAAGTTTTCGTTTCTTGCGAATAGAAAAATATCTTTGTTGAAATATGTTCATGTAAGTGCAACTAAAGATAAACTGCCAGAGTTTGTAACAAGAGGGAACTCTCGTTCTATGTGGTTCTAAGAAAATTAAAACTTGAAGTTATGCATTTTAACATGCACTTTTTAATCTTCTCATGACAACAAGCAGTAGAATGAGTGGATTAGAGCACATTACAATCACCAAATCTCATTCTTTTTGAGTGGATGTGTATTTGTGTATTTTTCTGCTATATTTATTCATACATATGTGAAGATAGTAATATCTGACGTCTTCCATTTCTATTGACTATCAGCACAGTACTTAGTATTAAAAATTTACTGAAACTCTAGATAAAATGTTTTTATGCCATCATAATAATCGTAAGTATGTGACACCTTTACAGTACAACTCTCTATTTCCCTGAAGACATTTTTTAATTTCCTTATTTTTGCTATTTTTCACTGAAATAATCAGTGTTGGAGGGTAATTTTTTCTGAAAAAAGGCACGGTTTCTAAGAATTTTGTCATTTCCATATGAGCCACCACCATTCACATGAGGAGGATTGTAACAACCCACACACATATAGAATCAAATTGTCTATTTTATAAAGAGGAACAATCTATGTGCTTTTGAATGAATATATTGATGACGAACCTCTATGTAACAGTAGGTAACATTAATAAAATTTATAGGCTCTTATAATACCATAACTTATACAACCAACAGATTCAGATATAGTGGAAGCAATGTGCAGACTCACTTTTGAAGTGTAATTTCTAAATGCCCGAAATCATAGCCCATTTTACATCAATTACAGCACAGTTAGCCATATGTTATTCTTGCAATATGTGCATAAGAGGCAGACATCTTACCCAATATGAGATACAACAAGATTTATCATACATCAAAGTGGTTGCTCACATGATAACCTACATTCCCTTAAACACGTTCTTAATTGGAACTCACTGTAAGTGAACCAGTAAATGTATCAAATATGTGTATTTCCAACACACGCACACACACATATTTATCTAAAAACAAATACATACATATATACATATACATATATATATATATATATATATATATATATATATATATATATATATATATATATATATATATATATATATATATATATATATATATATGCATGTACACGTATGTACATATTTATATTTGTTGTCGTCTAGTGACCTGAGGTGGGATTTATTTATACGAAACCAAAATTAAAACAGGGTTTTTTATCTTTACCTTGACTTGCTCTATCGTCTAGACCTGTCATAAATTACATACTAAGTGTATTTCTTTAATGTTGTGCTACATGAAGGCAATATCCCATAGCGTTTGTGGGGACTGGCTTTACATTAATCAATTTTTTAAGGTAAAATTTAATAAAACAAATGGCACTTTTTTAAGTACAAGGACATGACAATGACTTTGCACTCATGCTATACCCTGGGCGTAAGATGACTGCAACATAAGTGTTCCTCACCGTACTGTTGATGCCAATTTTTGAAAAACAGCGTGCTAAGGAAAGTTGGTGATCAGAAGCAAATTAAGGCGGTCAGGTTTGTTTTGGGGTTAAGTGCAACATTGAAGATAAAAAGTAAGTTATATAGCCTTTTAAGTTTCTATTCATAGTTGACCTAGCCCTGGAAAGCATTAATGGCTGGGATGTTTGATAGCTGAGACGAAAATGTCGTAATCGTCCTATCCATATGGTTGTGTTATATTGCAATCATCCTATGTGTATGATAGTTTTGTTTCAAGGGTTAATTTAAACACAGGGGCAAAACATTTTATGCAGAAAACTTTTTGCTGGTATATACTCAGGGACAGAAGACAATTTGGGTTACCCAAGATCCCGTTCTGTACACAAATTGGAAAATAAAGGACTTCCGTAAGGAACAACTGTCTCTAACCATGACGTATACTGACAGCAAAAAAATAACTTATAAAAGTAAAATGACATCTGTTCAGGAAGCGTTATACCGGAACCAGCCAGCATGGTCAAAAAAGCGTCAATGTGCAGGTATAGTCATTATTTATCCCTGGCAGACTGGACACTGGATAGCCATATCCTGTAACTATCTGTTTGAGCACAGTGCTGTAGTTTGTGAGTCAGTTATTCGCATAGTATCCTTTGATTTAGTACATGGAGCACTATTATCTGACATGTTAAACCAAACTGAATGTCAACATACACTTTTCAGAGTTGACGGGCTTTGCATATTTCCTTATATTAGTTCAAACAAATTAGAAAATGCAAAGGCAGCTGAAATGATATGTAAACATTTCAACTTTAATATTCTGCATTTCCGCGAATCTGATGTACGTTTGATCAAAGGAATCAATGTACTCGTAAGGGCAACATATAGCCCCTACAGAGTACATACTACATTTAAAGAACTTAACGCAAAGATGTGCTCCACAATTATACTGAAATTTGTTCAGCAGTCGACCATGTGGAACGTGTACAGTGTGGCTCAATATTTCTGGTTTAAATCATTCTCAATGAATTCATATAAATTTCACATATTTGGAAGAAGCAAGAGTCATAAGGACATACATAATCTTCTTAGTGCTTATCCTATACATGATCAACCGCCAGAATGTAAGTATTCTGGACCTTATCCTGATATACTTCAGCCATCTTATTTAAACGTATCAACTAATTCTCAACGCGGAGTATTTTGTATGACTGAGACATCAAAATCACCAAATGAATGTAGCCTTGGACGGTACCAATGTCTCAATAAGGAATGCATCCTGGAGCACCATGTATGTGATGGTACAATCACATGTTTAGATGGCACAGATGAAAAACACTGTCGATCAGTTTGTACTTACTCAAATGGTACACTGGGGGATATAATATATTGTGTTCTATATTGCCATATTTTCAATTGTACCTGTTTGGACCTGTATTTTCAGTGTGTTATTGGAGGTTGTATTCCTTTCTCAAAAGTATGTGATGGAAAGGTTAATTGCAGGGATGGAACTGATGAGTGTGATTGTTTCCTCCTTACCACCTTACAAAGAGGTAATGTGAAGCAACATATGCCTGTACAAAACGGAACTACTGAAGTTGTCCAAGACACAGGACTCACCAAATTAATTTGTAGCAATCCAAACTGGGTGATGTGTGATGTAATTGACAAAAAAACATGTTATCCACGGTCTGCTGTGTGCTTGTATGACCAATCTCCTGACGGTAACTTGCGATTTTGTTCTGAAGGCCAACATCTATTAGGCTGTAAGAGAATAGAATGCCCGAGGATGTTTAAATGTCCTCTATCATACTGTTTACCAATTCAGTTTATCTGTGATGGGCACTTTAATTGTATACGTGGCATTGATGAACACCGTTGTAATACTTTCGTGTGTCCCTACCGTTTTAGATGTGCAAATGCAGGGTGTGTCCATCCTATGGACCTGTGTGACGACAATATTCATTGTCAGTTTTCAAAAGACGACGAAGAACTATGTAACAAAGTATGGTGTCACCACCTGTGCCAATGTAAAGGGAATGCAATTGTCTGCACCGGGGTAGCACTTTACTCGTTGTCGCATTTTGGAGTAGATATTCGCATATTAGTGCTAAAAGACGTTGGCTTGAAAGTGTGGACTCACAGCAACTGGCAGTACTTGAAAATGCATAAACTTGATATTTCTCGCAATGAACTGGTTTATTTCAATGCTCATTCTTTCACAGCTTTTTCTGCCTTACGAGTTTTAAACTTGGCACATAATTTGCTCTCTCAAATAGAAAGCCTCACATTTTCTGGTCTTCGATTTTTAAAATGCATCACTTTTGCTGGTAACAGGCTTCATTCCATTTATCAACGTGCTTTTACAGGCATGCTGACATTAACAGTATTGTCACTTGATTATCAGTGTATTTCTTATTTTGCATCAAGCGCATTGAAGGGCCTTAAATCATTAGAAATACTTAATCTTTCCTATAACAGACTGAGCAAAATTGATGTGCAGTTTACAGAAGATCAAATGCATTTAGAAAAACTGTATCTTGAAGGAAACTGTTTGACACAAATTAGGGATTTCAAATGTTTACATCCACAGGTGGTGGTATTCCACAGCGATTTCTTCCAGATTTGTTGTCTTGTGCCTACAATATTAGATTGTACGCCATCTCCACCAGACTCTCTGGCTTGTTCGACAATGTTGCTCT
>OZ026628.1:5642201-5827201 GCA_964020975.1 Hermodice carunculata
TTTATATTATTCTGGTTGTCGTTCTTATCATTGCATACACACACAAGTAATTACTAAGAACAGGAAACAAATAGTGTACATTCACTCTGACTTCCGTGGGCACTGTAATGATGCCCAAATGTTGCATCTTATGCCCGAAATATGACCAGGAAGAGAGTTAGATTTCCCCCAATGTGTTCTGCTGGCAGATAAAATACACCCCAATGGCCATCCCTTAATGACACCATTTACCAACCAGCAAATTAACCAGCGTCCTTTCGACTAAAGATTTATGTGTAGCCAGTTCAACAGACAGCTCAGCAAATATCGTGTGTACGTTGAGCATGCCATCAGACTGCTTAATTTTTCAAAAGGATATCGTCACCCACGATGGAAGATGGCTGCCATTGTGCAATTTTGTACTGGGTTAGCGCAAAGAAGAGTGGACTTGTTTTGACTGGTAGGAAACTACAGCATCTGATTTGCTGCAGCAGTGGTAGCTATCTGTCACATGAATGGACACACACAAGGACGGTGCAAAATTTAGACATTAGTTTCATAAATTTACCTGGTTAAAATTTGGATTATGGAGTGAAATTCCACGGGTATATATACACAGTGTACTTTAAGATACATCCATAGCGTGAGGTATATAAATGCGGTATCCAATTTTCATTATAATAGTTAATGGATTCATCATTCATTTCAAAATTTAGATATGCAATTAAACAATAAATAGGTCAATGAATTATGTGTGGCGTTGTTTCTTTGTAATAGTCTGCATTTGAATGCTACTCTGTTGACAGAGCCAAGTCATTAGTTTAAATGAATTTGTACATTTCGGAGATGGCCCCCAAATGTTACTGTAATTCCGATCTTCGCTTCCAACTCTAACTCCACTAACTCGCGGATTCGTCTAATGCAAGCATTTGCATAGCACCGCATGATTGCTCTATGTGAGCATTTTGCAGGGGAACACAATAGTGTCTGTACCCTTGGCACAATTAGGGTAGAACACCAGAGACACCTACTTACTCTCTTTGTCTCTGGTCACAACACCAGACATTTTGCTAGGGTGTGGTGTGGCCGTCTGTGGTGCTGCAGTTTCTTGCTCCAAAAAGGTAATTTTGTCATAATTAGTCCTTGCTATATTAATAGATGTGTGTCTAAAATAAAGGTAGAATTGTGTAATGTGGATTTGAACTTAGAATAATGTAAACGTAAGACGTTTTGGTGGTTTTTCTTTGTAAGGACTTGTCTGCCCTGTCACAAATCCTTTGATTTGTAGAATGACAAGTACCATATTGACTGGCCATAAGCCCATATTAAACAGGGTATTTAAAAAAAGCTGTGGTTGAATATGTAACAGTACCTATGTGATGATTTGATAAGTTCTCTATCCAGAAATAGTAATTGAGTAATTGGATTATATCTATATTTAGGAATATTTGATTGATTTTCATTAGGTTGATTTTCATGCAGTGTTGGAGTGCTGTGTATCCACCATGCAGCTTAAGCAGTTGGCAAGTTATGTACATCTTTGTGTATTTATATGGGCCATAGCCCACACTTAGGGTGAGATATATTTTCTGTAATTTTGATGGATGTTCATAAATGGAACTCCTTGTTGAAATCTGAACAGATTTGACATAATTCCAAGTATAGTTTCACTGTTAATTTCGAGTCACTGAAAGCCTGTCTTGGTGTGCTATGTACATGTATTCACTGTGGTGATTAAGCAGAACTTAATGCATGGTGCTACTTTATAACTAGTTGCACACTGGTTCTTAAACAGTAATGACTTGGCAATATTTCGTAATTTATAGGTATCGGCTATTTATATACGATGAAGTGGAACTTTGAAATTTGAGTCATGGTGAATTGAATACAGTACATTCTATTCTATCCTGTGAATTTCTGAATTTATGGGTTAACTTAGATTATGTACTTGCTGATTTTGTGATAGTGAGATATATGGAACAAAGGGCCGTGCAGTGTAAACTTATGTAAGATTTATTTATTTATTTATTTATTTATTTATTTATTTATTTATTTATTTATTTATTTATTTATTTATTTATTCATTCATTCATTCATTCATTCATTCATTCATTCATTTATTTATTTATGCATTTATTTATTTATTGACTGAGAAATGACTTTGCATTTTTGATCTCAGACACATCATGGCAGACTGTGATAAACTTATTTCATTATTTTTTCTTTTTCTTTTTCAGGGTGTTTGTTGCAAATTAATCATTGAAACACAAGATCCTGGCAGGCCTTCTAGTCTTCTTTACACTAGAAACCAAACAAGCAGACTTTGCAACAATTTCAAGAAGAGTTTCAAAGTTTAAATATAAAAATAAACTAATTTGAATCCATTTCAAACTAAGAACATGGGAAAACTGTACGTCACTTTGCGCAATTGCGGTATAAACGCAGACGCGTGACACAAATGTCAGTGCAGAACAAACTTTTTCACTTCATATACTTTTCAAAATGTGTACTTTAATGCACTTATTTACATTTTATCGTGTTTAATGGCCTGTTTCGGGGACACCTCGTCTAAGCAGAAGTATGTATCCTTAAGTGTAATTTAATTGATGTGACATTCCATATTCAAACTCCTCCCTTATACCACATGTTATTAAATTTGGCTTTGTAATCATCATTATTATAATCATCCTCATTACCATTACCGTACGTGTTACCATCACCATTACATCTTGCTGGGTATGGGTGCATGGCCCTGTCTGCCCCTTTTGTAAATTCACCTGCAGTGCCCTGGATGATAATAATCCAGTTCTGCAGCCTTCCTCGACACTCGTAAGGCGCCATGCGACCAACGTGCGCCAAGGGAAGATGTTAATTTAGTCCAAAATATTGCAGTGAAGGAGTTAAAACATGGTAAAAGAGATATGTTCTTTCCTAATCCCTTTCATTCACACGAATCGCCATGAAAGGCTACTAGGCCTATTAGTGGTGGTCAGATTTGAAAGTAAGGCAACAATTTTAGCTACTGTAACACTCAAAAACCACCTACAAGGTCTGAGTTCATTAGTATATTTTCCTATCATTTCCATCACGTTTTTGCTGAAAAGGCATGTCCGGTCCACTTGCTTGGATGTGAGACCTTTAGGTTACCCATATAGTTATTATTATTTTTTTTTTTTTGGATTTCAACCAGGTATAAGCAAAACTTGCAGGGACCAAGTTAAACACCACTTTCATTCTTTTTAAAGAAAATTTCTTGCAAAACATTGTCAGGGCAAAAGTCAAATACATTTTTTCCCACGAATTTCGTGCAAAGCCAATAAAATAATAATATTCAAATCCATTGGCAGTATTATTCACTAGGTGCAACATCTACCGAACGAAAAGGGTGAAGACATATGAATTATTCTACTAGATTGCATGTGACAAATTAATGGACTACGTCACTACGTGACCCTACTGTTCTGCATGAAACAACCACAGCCATCGAGTGACAGCTAATAGAAAGTGTAATCCACGCCAGGCGGACAACAGAATGTATCCTGACAGTTTCTGAATGGGCCAGTGCCGTTCAAAAATATGGACCATGATACTTTTACCTGAGTAAAGTTTATTGTCATCCCATGTTTAGATTTGTTAAAGTGATCCTTTTGAGGCTTTACATTAAAAAATTAAAATATGTCAAGACAGAAAAAAAAAACCGGTCATTAAGTTGTGGCATTTCTGATGCGCTCACATTCCTGCCTGGGCAAAATTTCATCACTGATTAAAAAATATTTTATATAGAAACATATACAAATCATCGATGATCAGTTTGTTTGTTTTCTCGTAGTTTTGATAATTGGAAAAGAGGGCTTAGTCCTGTTTAAATTCCTCTCGTTAGAAAAGGATAAGAAACAGAGGGCAACACGGGACGCATGGAGACATATTATAGGTCACAGAACCAGGGTGGAGACAGGCAGAGTGGCATTACATAATGCCTATGGTCTTGGATGGTCACTTCATCAATTAGCTGTACTAGCTGCATCTATACATATCTATAAATATATGCAAATGAACATGATGATTTCTACTAGTAATCTTAAATACGCCCTGAAAAAATATTGACGGTATACAATTAGTATTTATAAGTACATAAACGTGTATATATACTCTGAAGATTGTATCACCTTTCATTCACGGCTGTAGCACACACACAAAAGAGAAAACATGATTATTGATATATATCAAAAACATAAGCAGCCCAAGTACACTTCCTTGCGGCACACCTACCGGAATCCTGCTCTGACTAGAAGAGTGCCCCTCTATGACAACACGTTGATAACGGTTACAAAGATAATCTGAAACCAAATAAGCAAATTCCCTTACATGCCACTTTCTTGTAATTTGTTTAGAGACCAGAATGCCAACCTATCTCATTCGCTTTGCTAATATCCAAAACTATAATAGAAACTGCCTTGTAGTGTTCAACAGCAAGGCATAGTTACATAACAATACGAGTCGTTGAACATTTTCGTTGCCGCGTAATGAGCCAGATTAAAGTGCAGATATAACGAAGTTATCACGAACAAAGTTAAATACGTGCTTGAACAATACTTTCTCAAATACTTTCCGTGTGCGATTAAGCCGTTGGACGGCCGGTAATGAAAACATTAATTTTTCAGAGTTTTTTTTATGAAAGGGTAAAATAGTTGCTCTTTTTCTGATAGCCAGGAATTCCTTTGTATCTAAGCTCAAGTTAAATAATTGTATCAGTGGTCGAGAAATAAAAGGAGCAGCTTCATTCAAAAGTTTTGCACTTATGCCATGTGAACCTGATGCTGTTGGTGTGTCCAAACTGAAGCATGTATCCAGAATGTTAGCTTCCCTTATGGTTAAAGTGTCAAGCATAAAGTTGGGGTTATCAGTTAAGTTGGGTGAGGAAGCTGAAGAAATGTCAACATCACATTGCTACAAAAAGTAAAACATCTGGGCTTCTAACTGGCTATCATATATTAGTTTGTTTTGTAATAAAATGGAAGGAATATAATATGGATGATTCTTATTTGGATAATGCTTTACAGTTCACAACAAGCATTTTAATTTTGCGAGTGGGATAAAGCAAATCGGCTTGGCGTCAACATTCATGGTAAAAACAAAACACCTTATTTCAATTAACGATTCGCAATGTACTGAGCCATAGGATAGGCTATTGTGAAGTTTTAATAACCTATAAATTATGCTGTAAAACTCCATAAAATTTCACGTAAAAAAAAATAACAAATTAGAAAAGATAAATTCGTCCTTATTATTATTTATTCTTCTCTTCATTATCACCAAATTGTTTGCGTCAAAGAAGCATCACCTATTATGCTTATATATAAAGCGGCTGGGGAATGGACACATATACAATATATAAATATATATATATATATATATATATATATATATGTGTGTGTGTTTGTATATATATGTATATATATACATATATAAATATACATATGTATAGAGAGACAGAGACAGAGACAGAGACAGAGAGAGAGAGAGACAGAGAGAGAGAGAGACAGAGAGAGAGAAGGTACATAGATAAGTATTACCGTCATATATCTCAATTTGATTCTTTGTTTACACATGGCTTAAATGTTTCTAGCTTAAGCGTGCCAAAAGAAAAACAGCAAAGCAAAAACAAAGAGAAAGAAATTAGAAAGAAAGAGAAAGAAAGATAGATAGAAAGAAAGAAAGAAAGAAAGAATAAAAGAAAGAAAGAAAGAAAGAAAGAAACAAGGAAAGAAAGAAAGAAAGAAAGAAAGAAAGAAAGAAAGAAAGAAAGAAAGAAAGAAAGAAAGATTTTATATCCGAAAACTTTAGTTCCACTTGAAGTAGCAATTGGCACAATGATGTTGCAAGAACGTGTTTGGATGAGCTGGGACAGGATATCGTTGAGCAGGCAGAAGCGGCAAAAATGTTTTCCCCAGAAGTTTGGAAGATCTGAAACAATATAAATTACCCTTTAGGGTTTGAAACCTGTGGTAAGCTCCGGCATCAAGTGGTCTGGGGTACCTCAAGTATATCTGATGTCAAATAGCTTCAGAAATAAACAAAGAATTGATCTTTTGGAGTAATTAGACTTAGAAAATTAATTCAGGCATTATTGGCATTTTGACCCTCCACACGCCAAGCATTTGTGATCGCCCGAGACATTCCAGCGTTCACTGACCAACCAAGTAACAAAATAAAGAAATATTTAACTAAGGCAAAACCTTGCAAAGCTTCAAAATAAGCAAAGAGTCAATATTCAGAGACTTCAACCCTCCCGTTTTTCCAGCGTGAGATCTCCCATTTTTGCCATTATTCCAAATTATCTCGTTCTCCCGCTTAGAATATCTTTTCTCCCGCCCAGATAAAAATGAATGAGTTTTTTCAAAACTTTTTTCACCCCAGGAAAGGATGCTGCCCTCCCAGACCCATCCCCCAGCACAGTCGCTGCACTCCGTCATATCTCCAGTTTCAATAGTACTCCAGGAGGGAGAATCCCCAGTTTTGTGAAGCTATGGGTAGGAGTCTCAATGGTTTGAAGCTCTGCAAAATTTCTTCAGTCAGATAGCACTGATATTTACATTTAAGACATGTGTAGCCACTAAAACAAGTCAAAATAGCGACATCATTCTAGACATGTTAGCATTCATTGGACAACCAAGAAAGCAAACAAAGAAACAGGTTTGTATAACCAAGTAATGTATGGGGGAGAACTTCAATAGCCTGATCTGTAAATATTAAAAGAAGGTTTGCTCCAGGAGGTGCATTGCACTTGTTTTAGTCTATGATTTTAGCATTATACAGTTTATCTCAATTTCAAGTGAATGTTCGTCGTTTTCGTTTTACTATTTAAGTTTATATGTTTTCCTTCAGTGACAATGAATGGCAGATTTAACATAATAAGGATGAAAGCTTACACATACTTGCATGTATGTACGCAAATCAAAGCAGTGCTCTTCTAACTTTGTTGCGGGGATGATTATTCTCCTTTAATATTAAAAAATGTGTATCAATTTAAGCCTATTTCAAAGTAAAGATATAACAAAGAAGAAGACCTTGAAAACAATATGTCTGGTCAAGCCAATAATGGTGCTATGGCCCGAGTAAGTGTGGGATTTTATCCTGTGAACCCCCTATTATAAATACCCTCTTAAAGGAACGATGTAAATATTTCAGGTACGTTTAACAATTTATGACCAATTAATTTAATAGCATCATGTTTTCCCAGACGCACATTACTTCCATGTCGCATAGGCTAAAAGTGCTCCCAGGCACTTCATTATGAAAAAAAATCCTACATTCCATCGCGAGCCCGACTTTGAAAAGCCCTTCTATTAAACATCAGAAATTGCCCTTCTGCCAAGTTATTCAAGGTGCATTTCAAGCGTTACTTGTTTTCCGATAGGTGCGAACCGTTAAGACCCAGAAAGTCAAAATATTTTGATTACCCATTTTTGAGTTCATTTGAGTGCACTTAACGCCAACCTATTCACTAGACACCTTATTGAAACGCCCAGGTGCTCCTGTAGGTGTCCCTCTGAAACTGAGATCCATTATTAACTGCTATGTCCACTTCATAACAATCCAAGACAAATTCTTTTGGCAAGGATTTCGGACATTATCATGAACATGAGAACTAGAGCTTAACGTTAATCGATTACGGAATTGCGTAAAAATGCATTTACTACTATTTGGATTTCACATAGCATATTATGAGTGTAACTGTTAACTTGTTTAGGCAGCTATGCAGTTCATTGAAATATACAAAAGATTTCCTTCAAGTTCATATAGCAGCTGTATTCACGCACTGTCAAACCCGTTTGATGAATTCCCACCGCACATGGCATCAATGCATTTGCTACTGTTTATATTTCTTTTGTACTATGTCTTTGTTTGTCATTTTTTCAGCTGCATTGTATCAAATATATAGGTATCTCGATGTACTTGTATTTTACTGGAGGAGAGGGATTTGTATCAGCCTCCAGCTAGTTTCCAAATCCTCCTTTTCGACAAAAAGTATATTATTATCACATTACATCCATCTATTATTATGAAAACTCCAGTGTCACCAAAACCTTGTTCTCCTTCTATTGCGCTATTGAATGAAAAATACAATACATAACTCTAATAAAAATTGTGGGGATACTATGAATACACATTACTCAAAGGCATAATTATGAAAGACCAGAATATACCATCGCGTCCCAATTTGCTGGTTTGCAGCCACACAATATCTTTGAACCTATCTCCTTTTTGACTTCTCAAATTAACCAACTGCTCCTCTCTCTAACTGCCTATCTAAATCGACAATTGTGTCATCTAAATCTGCGTCGCTCAGTTCTGATAAACTGTCCTTTGACTTTGACTAGAATTATCTGGACCATTATGTGTAATACTGAATTATCTCCACCTGCATCTTGAACATCATATCTTGATTAGATGGTCTTTGACAAATGATCCTCATTAAATCCATGGTGCAATTTTGTGTAGTCAATTGAAAGCAAATATCTCAATTCGCACTCTAAGGTCTCATGTTTGATCTTAGATTATATCGGCGAAACAAGTCAAAAAATCCCAGTACACAGTTGCAGCTAGACCACCTGTACAAACCAAGGGAAATCCTAACAAGGACTGCAAAAATGGATATCCTGCACCAGAAATGTAAAACAAACTCCATGATGCCAACCCTAAGGCAATGTTTCAACGTAATGTGTCAGGTTTGTGACATTTGAGAAAATACTGTCAATTCTGAGTACTTTTTTTAATATTGAGTAAATATACATTTAGGCATGTAAGAAGAGAACGAAAGTTATTAACATTTATGCCAAAAATATGTTATCAAAACATTTTTTCTAAACACGATTTTTAGTACAATTAGGCAATCTTGTAACTGTCGTCGGCTGCTGCTTGCTACCGATAGCCCCAGTGAGTTTAATCTGAAAGCCTAAAATGTCTGAAAGTGAACATTAAAACAGAAGGATGTCAAAAGATAAAATTAAGTCGCAAAACAGACAAATAAAAAAACTGTAAAATTATTTTACCCAACTTTCCACTGATGTTTGGATATTAACAGCAAAATTATAGGCCAAGTCAGAAATGATTGAAACTCATTTGCATTTAAGTCAAGAGAATGCAATGAAAATACATTTTTTCTCAACTAGATATCAAGTACAATCAGGCAAGCTTTTAACTGTTGTAGGCTGCTGCTTGCTACGGATAGCCCGTGGAGGTTTAACCTGAAGGAAAGCACGCTCGCCTAAAATGTCTGAAAGGTGAACATTAAAACAGAATGATGCCAAAAGATAAAATTAAGTAGCAAAACAGGCAAGTCTAAAATCTCTAAAAGTATTAAAGCCAAACTTTCTAACAATCTCCGAATATTTGCAGCTAAATTTGTAGAAATATTTGATCAAAAGTACATTTTTGAATCCTGTTGACTCAAGTTTATTGTAAATAAATTTGATTCTAGATGCAAAGTCCTGAAATCTAGAACAAATACGACCATATCTCAAAATCTTTCACAGAGACGTATTATATCCAATAGTTTCCGGAATATTACTGTCTGGGATAGGATAGCTAACTGCCTCAAAGTTCAACTCATTTGTTTTGTGATAGACTTTAAGATAAAACCTGTCATTAGTGACCAGCATATCCTAGTCCAGAAACACATCTCTGAAACAATCTGAATTTTTACCCTCCAAAAGGATATCTTTTGGGTAAAACTCTCTGGCAATTTCATTGAAATATTGTACATTTACACAAGCGATGTCATCAATATATCTTGCATTGTTTGATAACTTTGTAGCCACTTGAAAGTCCTTTTTCATCAATTTATGTATAAACTTAATTTCAAGCCAGATTAAATATAAATCTGCTAGTAGCGGGGAGCGGTTACTACCCATTGAAATGCCTTTTATTTGTTGAAAAACCAATTGTCCGTATTAAACAAAAGTATTATTCAAGAGATATTTTATTGCATCTATCAAAGTTTCAAGAGTGTGAAATTTATCGTTACATTTTGAATATTTATTATGTGACCAATATACTTTCTTTGTATATGAATTAATATATATGTGTGGTTAACTATTATGTGTAAACATTTTGCTTGTTAATTCTGAAAGAGAACTTTTGATTTCATCTTTAGGTAGATTTGTGTACAGTGGGTCATACTGTGGTATTTCAACCTGATTATAAGGCCAGAGACCAAAGTTATAAATCCTTCCATTTTTCATGTTAGTATTAGTCAGTCTAAAAATCAGCATTTTGGTATTTTAGAATTCCGTGAATGGCATTTAACAGATAAAAATGTCAGATAAACACGGATGGATTTTTGTCATATAATTCCCAGCTAGTTAATTTGGGATAATTGAAGTACAAAACAACACCTGGATGTCAGCTTTATACAGGTGTATGAACTGTGCTCTTGCCAGGGTCACATCATTGTCCTTCCTCACTATAAAGTTCACACCTGGCCTGGAAGACGGTGCACCTTTATGACCACCAATGAAGCAACTCTGTGATGCAGCAAACCTGACTTAGCTGACTTTATTTAAACAGAGGCTACAGCATGCTGAAAACACACTACATATACTATTACAGACTATCTTCGTTGGGATGCACAACCAGCCAATCACAACTGTTGTCTGTAGCCATGAGTAGCATTTATATCTGCTTGTATGGCATACTGATTCCACTGGAATCTAAACAAAAAATACAACAGTTAATAAATTAGATCCGGACCCTGCAAGCATTGCTCATTCAATGACAGACCCTCGAAACGAGAGGCGCAGTGAAAGACAGCTCTCAGTTTTTTCAGGTTTGTTTATATTGAAAACGCAATGATAAGGTAAGTACCACACACGTTCAAGACATCTCAGGGCTTCTGTTGGTACAATCTCTGCATAATCACCATCGAGAAGTTTCATGGTCTCAGACGCATACCTTTCATACAAATTTTCATGGTTTAAACGTTTGACCAAGCTATCAAGCCTTTTCTTAGCAACAACAAAACTGTTGGGAAGACTCCAATCTGGATTTTTGCATGGAATAGGTAATTCACAATGAACTCCATTTTTTTGACATCAGCATCCCATAAGTCAATGACCTTTTTGTCAGAGACTGACATCTCATGAACTTTGAGACCTATATTCTCAATATCTCATAGCCGATCGCCATAAGTGGTTGGGAGATCAGAGAATATGCAGAAATTTGTGTCTAAGATTGGGCACACAAAAACTTAATTGCATACTATTACGTCATTGACAACTTGAGTAGAAGCTCTACCACAGGGCCCCCACCTAAACTTATAATATATAGCATAGGGCTCACCTGGTTTCCTTTGCGTAACTCTAAAGGAATCAATGCATCCACGTTTTCTTAACCTTACTTAAACCCACGTCACTACAGTTAATATTTGATAAAAGATGAATATCCTGCAAGTGCGGGAATTGACTTTGGTTGAATGAGGTTGATGATAGAGGGATATATTTCACGACCTTGACCCCTGAAATATGCATGGATTCATTACATGATGATAATTTTACACTTATATGTCTGGGCTTAACAGGTGTAGTAACTCCCGTGGTGTTAAAAGTATCATGTATAATTCTGGCTAAATATTCTGTTCAGAAAAAAAATGCTAGAAAACGTATGTAAGGCTGCTTTGACCTAGATTTGGGCATTGACACATACACTTACTGTCTGCATGTAACATAAATCAGCTTTGATAACATGAGTGACAAGAGAATTGCCCATATGCAACGATGCAGGACGTTTGCCTTGGCAGACAAAACATCAGTTAGCACTGGTAGAAGATTGAATACTATGATTTCCGCGCAAACAGAGGATAGAACAAGATGGCGGAAGAGCTGTTACACTGAGAACGAGCTGTAGCCAAATGAAGTGGGAAACAATCATCTGATGGGGGTTCGTATGACCGTGAGTAATAATCACAATGACGAATTATCAGCGAAACAATATAGATATTATATTGTTGCCAAGACATAATGGGTGATAAGGATTCTGAAATGATCAGATCATCGCTTGAAGTTGTGTACTAGGGTCAATCACAAGCACAGTGTGATTCACAGCGTCAAGAAGTATTGGATTATGTAATTGATGTGATCTCCAAGTGGATGTACCTTCCAACACTAGTGATTCAGAGAAGGTTAATTCAAGAAATGTGTTCAAAAGCCCAAACCCTACAAAACCTTTCCTTAGTAAATAGAAACCAGAACCTAGCACACCAGAATCACCTTTACCACCTGGAACCATTGGAAGTGAAACTAATCTGGACGTTACTACCATAACGGGACTTCTAAGTACTCAGCTATCTGAGATACTACCAAAAAAAGTACCTGCCACCCATCTCAATGTAAGTATGGTAACCACTATCACCAAGGTGGTGGTTGATGCTGTTGAAGGATAAGTGAACACTGTATTGCCTGCCAAAATCAAGTCAGTGTTTGACGAGTTGAGTACCAAATCAGAGTCCATGAACTTATCTGCTATAGAAAAACGGCTCTCCGTGCAGGAAACAAAGCTGCTTGGTTTGGATGTGAAATTAAATGATATTGACCATATGATAAAAGCACAAAAATGAGCTTGACTCCAAAGTGGATAAACTAGGTTTTATGGAACAAGGGGAAAATGACCTCGAGCAAAATGGCCAAATGTGGAGTTTGCGTGTGTATGGGATGCTGAGCCAGTTGCACCCACACACCAATCTGAAGACACATATTCTGTTATTGTCTCGCCATGTAAGGACAAGCTGGGCCTACCAATCACAGAAACAGACATTCAATGTTCCCACCGTGTGGCCAAACCAAATTAAAAAAGAACAAGGGCTATAATTGTGCGATTCATAAGGTACTGCCTCAGAGCTGGCTTTTTGAAAGCCTGGACCAAGCTTAAAGGCTGTCAGATTTTCATGAACGAGGACTTGACAAAGAGACCTGTCATTATCGCGGCTAAAGCAAGACAATTGTGAAAACAGGGCAAAATTATTGAGACATGGACCAGAGATGGCAAAATGAAAATAAAAGTGGAGGAAATAGGACTGGGTCCAAACAGAACCAGAGTCATGAGGATGGAAAGTGACAATGCCCCTCTGCCTAGGTCAGAGACTAAAAATATTGTATTATCTACATGAGACCCGCGTGTCTTGTAATTTTAGCTCGCTGGAGCCTTTAACATATTTTTCTCGAGCCCTGATTTTTGTTAAAGTGTTCATGTACTACCAATGTGTTGTTACTTTCAATTTTTGTTACATGCTTTATGGTTATCATTGTGCTCTACATAATGCAAAAGTTGAGTTTCCATATGCATCATGTAATATAATCAATATGTTCTCTCCACCCTGTTGGGTAGAACATTTATTAGGAACCAGTAAATCATTTACTACTAGTTGATTAAATGGGTTCGATAGTTCTTACAATCTAGAAAGAGTACATACAAATTATATTCTGCTTCTTTCCCCCATTCCTATGTGAGATTTTGCATTCCAACAGATGCGAACTCTGTGCATCTTATCCAAGCTTTTATTAACAATTTTAAATTACTAGCATCCAATACGAGCTGCATTCTTCAATTGTACTGCCGTAATCCATTACTTGCCGGCCTTGTGAGCCTGACCTAAGTATTTAGAAACTAGCATGAATTACTAATATGGTTAAAAACGCTTTCGTTCATGTGCCTTATGATTGACGTGGTGTATCGCCGGCGACTTATTATATATGATATTAGGAGCCCATTATTACCATCGTGTACTACACGAAGTGCCACTTGAGTGCTATATATATATATATATATATATGTCTTGTGGCCTAGACTTTCTTTCCACCTTGTGGGGCAGATTGTTTACCACCACCAGCATTTTTGGACGGTTAAATCTACCCGGTAATAGTGTACGGCTTGGTTGGTCTCTTGACGATGCCCTTGAGTTCCAGGTCTGGGGTTCGTATTGCTCGTGGTATTCTATTGATTTGTGAACTGTTGATCTTTGCATGCCCACACAGGCTTACACGAAGAGATTTCTCGTCTTCACTTGAGGATTTTTTTTGCCCTGAAATAGTACAAAACTCTGTGAGCATGTGAAATTGGAGGAACAGCAATAGCAAGTTTTTATATTGTCATGTTTAAACTTTGTATTTGTTAGCTTCCGCTAAGCAACATGTGTACAAGTATACAATGAGTTAGTATGAATGGCAAACGCCTACAGAACAATGTCATGCCTTCCTCACTTTTTCATGCATACAGGTGTGTCATCATGTTCCCCACTATAACACTGTGCAGGGAGCTTGATCACAACGTGCATACAGGAAACCGGTTCAAAGTTCTTTTCACAGTAAAATGAGTCAATCACCTATTCTAACCACAAGTACCATTCAGTCACCACGTGGGATCGTTTACAGGTTGTTCAAAAGTGTGGTAAAATAAGAACAACATGTTCTCTGTGGGGACCCCACCCCTTTTCCCCCCTCATTTAGTCTATCTTCCGTGCAGCAGAAAGCTGAAATGTGTTTTCTTTTATTGTTACCCTAAGCTGAAGCCGGAAATCTCAGTACTCCTTGTCTAAGTTCAAAAGTTGGTACACAATAACGTATTGAACGTTTACATGGTTGGTTATCTACTGCTACTACTCTGGTTAAATTCAAGCACTAACAACACAGGGAATGTTGCCAGCCTGGTCAAACTACTGCCACTGCTCATGTTTTGTAATGTCCATGTGGAGAGCTAAACTGTTTTTTCTCTCGCATGGTATACCTGAAGCGTGATCCAAATCCGTGTACCCAGTTTGTAAGTGGTTCAGCCATCAATTATAACACTAGTTGAATCCAAGAATATACATTCAAGTACGTAAACATCATGTGGCCAGGCATATTATTATGTACTGTAGCATACTTAGACTACCCACAATAATTTAGCTCCTTGTAACTATTAAGGACTGTAGTGTGGTAGAGGTTTCGCTAATCTAGCAAGAGCTACTCGCCGATATTTCTGGTATTTTTCAACTATTTTGCAACTTCGTGGTTATCCAAATCTGTAAGTGTATCCAGTAAATAACGACCGAATAAGTTTCCGACATGTAAGTGATTGGGACGTACTCAGAACACTATGACTGAGATTACTAAGCAAGTAGTTCAGCTAATCTAGCAAGAGCTCTACTTACGAACATTTACTGGTATTTGTTAATAATTCTGAGACCTCGTGGTTTATTCAAAGCTCTAAGTGTAGCCAGTACATAACGACCGTAAGAAGTTTCCAAACTGAGAGTGGTTTGGAC
Organism: Hermodice carunculata; assembly: GCA_964020975.1. Taxonomy (NCBI): domain Eukaryota; kingdom Metazoa; phylum Annelida; class Polychaeta; order Eunicida; family Amphinomidae; genus Hermodice; species Hermodice carunculata. The sequence goes on from OZ026628.1 coordinate 5,657,476, forward strand.
ATACTCAGTACACTGTGGTTGAGATCAGTAAGCACGCAGCTCTTCTAGTTCAGGTCAAATCTGTTAATGCTCTTGTAATGTAATATTCATATGATGATTTTTATGCAACTTCGAAAAGACAAGGAAGAGAAGACAAGGAGCTATGCTCAACATATTTAAATCACGTAATATAAAAAGTACTATAGTTCAAATTTAAATTTAATACCAGGCACCTGATATTTCATGATTAAATTTCCATCTGATATGGATTAATATATTAAATAATACTAATAGCTCATTTCTTTTCTTGTTCTTTCTCTAGTTTACATCTGACTACGTACCATACTGTAGCGCAGCATTAACGCAAGCAGCAAACGTATGCTACTTTACGTTTATACGCTTTGTTTGAATTTATTCCTTTTTATGTGCGTGCGACACTTTTGTGTCTTAAATCTTTTTGCCATATTTCCATGTTGATGGACAAGTTTCTACTTTTACCCCCAGTCCCCGAGGGGGGGGGGGGGGACTGGGCATACTGTTTCAACTGTAAGTGATGGGATTTTAAATGCTTTTAACGTAGCGTTTGATTCACATAAAGCCTGGAAATACTTGGCAGGTATTTTCGTTGTTTGTTGCTTGAATAGCGGCGTTGCTTACATGTTCTCACCTAAACGATTTGCTTTTGTGAGCACGCTTTACTTTTCAGGTTGTCAACACAAGCGTTCATCCACCATGGTAAAGACAGGCTGTATCGATTCTGTCAGTATATTACATCAATGTGCATTTAATACTTGCCTGTTAGGGCAGACTAAGTTACGCTATCGTTACTGTGTGGGCGCTCAACTTAGTCTGCCGAACCGCTTCTGGCCGACGAGTTTTCATCCTTCTGCAAAGGAAAATGCTCGCAGCCTGTGATTGGTTATTGGCTTTTAACCCGCACTTACCTCTGGGAAAGTAATGCTAGTTTCCCTCCATTTTGTAACCCGGCAATTATAGGATCAGCAAGCGGCAATTAAGATTGGAATGCAGATAGTTAATTGAGTTATTATATAAGCGTAATTTTCAGTAGCGGTAGTTAGCACTTGTGTATACAGTCATACATGCCAGTAGCGACCACCTGGTCAAAATGACCATTTTGCCGTGCACGGCGTTTTTCTAATGTTAAATGTGCTGTCGTTAGCGACCGCCTGCAGAAATCGACCTGCGACCGGCAAAATTTGGCAAAACACACCGCAAACGACTGGTTTTTGACGCGACTCTCGAATGTCAAACAATAACAAACCTTGATTTTTGCCACCCATCATATATAGGCCTACGACGAAAATATAACTGTCATTCGTTCAATTATCGTAATTCCCCTGTGTTTCAAACTCTATTTCAAATAATCAGGATTGATGTGAAGTGCATCGCAACTTGGAACATACAGGGTTCTCTCTTTTTGGCGTTGAAGTTGAACTGGCCTGCACCTTGTACCTGGGTTGACGTCTACCACCGAGTCTTCGCTTTTAAAAAACAAAAAACAAAAAACAAAAAAACAAAAAAACAAAAAAAAAAACAAAAACAAAAACAAAAACAAAAACAAAAACAAAAACAACGGACAAAAACAGAAACCAAACCAAAAAAACACAAAAAAACAACACACAAAAAAAAAAAAAAAAAAAAAAAAAAAAAAAAAAAAAACCTGAACGGTGGCAAAAATAATTCTGAATACACTACTTACTATATTCACCGTAATCTGCATGCTCAGTTATGTGAAGTTCATTGTTATCGTAAGAAACCAATTAAAATACGGTCCCGGTATCTTGCAAGTGCACACTGAATCCATTTGTTATTTGCATTCGGGTACAGATAACTTCATGGAACTTAGGTGAACTCCTTAGAACTCCAGAGTGACGCACGTGGTTTGCCATTTGTCGGGTTCAGTAAAACACGAATATAGGTAGTGTTGTGTTGTCGTTTATTTTATATTGGTTTATATTAAAATTATTATAGGTCTTAAATTCAGTATTACGTACATCATACTACGAAAAAATAATCGAGCCAATAATAATACTTTACTTTCGCGTAACTTCTGTGAACTCCGGCCACATATGTGCTCTGAGATTTGTTGATCAACTTGAATTGCGCCAAGTCAACCAGTGGTGGATTTATGTACACGTGGTGTTTTGTTTTCCGTTTATTTTATATTTTATTAAATTAGAATCATTACAGGTTTTTCATAATTACTGCCATTATGCTATGATTAAATTGAACCGATACTAGAGGAGTGAATCCTTTTGTGGCGAAACATTTAACCGGCCCTATCGTCAGGCTGGGAGGGATATTAGGACGCTCAGCACAACAGCTTCAAAGACTTAATTTTACCACTTGCATTTTGCTTGGACAACTGCCTACGCAGATTACCATTGTTATCAACAGCGACGCTACTGATCTATGAGCAGATGTAACGTACACAGCAGACTTGTGAAACTGCACAGGTTTGTCTTTGAAACTTTACTGATTCGCCTACACAGCGACCATGATTGGTATTAATGAAGTTTCTTTCTGAATAAAGTCATTGAATATAAGTGAGAATATATATATATATTATATTCATGCACGTGTGTGTAAAATAAAGATGAAGTCCCACGCACGGGAGCTCGATCGTCCGGGGATATCGTCGTGTATATTGGGGGGTACTTCTGACGATGAGGTTGAACTGCTGGCAGGAGGATTTCCAGCTATTATGGGAACTCCCGAGTCTTGGATCACGAATGAAAAATGGGGGACACGTGTTTGACAAGGGGTACTAGAACAAAATAGTCAGGTTCTGTACTTTCGTTGTTTCCCGCAAAAATATGGTAGCGACTCAAGCCATCTTGACATCTTTGACTCGGAATTGTCAGAGTTACATGAGCTACCAGTATACCACATTAGTCCTTTGATCTCCGTGGAATACACACGCTGAGCAGGTTGGCTTGCAATGTGCTCACACAAGTGTGTCGAACGTGACGTCTAACATGACGCTGATTGGCTGCAGCTGAGTTCATTATTATTTAGAGGGCAATCAACCAGCCGGCAAAGACGAAGCGGTCATTGGACATAGAGACCCGTAGTAACGTTATATCGCATCAATTCAAGGTCCTTTTGATTGACCATGTTCAAATTTGATACATGGGCGACTCATGGGTTGTTCTCACCATACAGTGCTTTTTTAAAACAATGGCTGTGAAAATAATATTTTTCTTCACATTTTATTGTAAAAACTCAGTCTGCCTTCAATCGTCACTTTCTGTTCATTTCCGACTCCCACAAGGCAGGAAAGGCTTGTGACGTCACAAACGCAATACCGCTGGCTGACAGGGGAGAATCTGACCATGCTAGCGAGCCATGTCTGTCAAATGTCTTTTGGTTTTAACATATCTTATTCACCCTTTATCAACAGGATTGTCTTCTTCTTACCAGAGGGGTCAATATAGGGCCTTGCATGCCTTTGTCTCCAATTGCTTTCACTTTTAGATAAAATATGTTTAAACCAACAAGATTAAAAATGCGTGTAGAAATATTCATTTCCGTCCCTGTTCCTACCCAGGATGGGTCGGTGTGTTGCTGTTAATTGTAGCAATACAAGTACTACAGCTTGTTTACATTCCCCAGAGGACCTGAAATTATAGAGAACGTGGACCCGCACAGTCAAGATTTGCAGGGACAAGTGGCAAGGCCCTGGGAACCGATCGAAACTATGTAGCGAACACTTTGTGGAAAGTTACTTTGATTTGTCAAATATGACGATGTATAGGATATGTTTGGCAAAAAAAAAGCTGCTGCTGTTGCCAAATACGGTCCTATCGCTGGCCAACGGAAGGCTTCATGGAACTTGCCAAATTAGGCATTACTCATAAAACCAGGGATAGTGATTCATTTTTTTTTTTACAGTATTTAAAAATTAATCTCCAGTATGATTCTGATTTCAAAGCTAGCATAACAGCAAAGTATAGCTCTACTAAATCTAAGACTGTTACAATGTATCACATAATTATCAATCGAATACCACAGTGACAACGCTGGTCTAAGATGTTGTAACAAAGTAACATTGTACCAAAACTTCTGTTTATTTAACCATTTTGTTCAATTGAGGGACAAATGGGTGGAAAACATTGGCAAACAAGAACCGATCTTGTTCCATACCCAGGTCTAGGGCTGAAGAGTCTAGAATAGGTTGAGTAATCTGGCCACTGTTATGTGTATGCGCAATTATTACTGTATATTGCGAGGTGTTTAATCCCATAACCAGATAACATTTGTTTTGGATAGCTACCACATTCATTGTTATAGATCAAAAGTACAAATTGTCTGTTGTATTCAGACGATTTATTCATCTTATCTGAAAGTGAAAGTGGTCTACCAAATAATCTGAACAACCTCAACAAATACTGTAAGACATGTAATCTGACAGTGAATGTACAGAAATCAAAAGTAATGATCTTTAATAAGACTGGTAGAAAATTAAAAAGAAACTTTTATTTAGGAAATGACCTTTTGGCAATTGTACACGATTATTGTTATTTAGGAATAGAAATTAAAACCGATGGTTCTTTTTGTGAAGCTATAAAAGCACTTAGTGATAAAGCATTACGATCCTTATCCAGACTTAAGCGATTATTTATTAATTCTAACACAAATTTACCTATTTTGTTGAGTTTGTTTCATAAACTGATAACGCGGATTCTTACATATGCCTGTGAAATTTGGAGACCATTTGAGTTACCATATGATAAATGTATAGCAGATAACGAAATTGGCAGCTATCTGATTTCATCTTTCTAGAATGTCCATCTAAGGTTCCTGCATTTCTGTTTGGGTGTACACACGAAAGCTACGAATATAGCAGTACTAAGTGAATGAGGTGAATATCCCCGGGCACTCAAAATATACCCAAAAAAGGGTAAGAGTTGGTTACGAATTGTGCATATGAGACCCGATACATTGCTTAATGACTACCTTCTTTGTAACGTTGATAATATTGAAACGGGAAAATTAAAATGGATATTGTCATTAATATATGTATTCCAGATGTTTGGTTTCAACAGAATCTGGGAGAATATCGGCGATGAGAATGAGGAATTTCCTTCCAAAAATTTTGGACAAAAGATTAAAACGAAGATTTAATATTCAGTGGGTGAAATCTATGGTAAACAATAATTGCGGAGAAAACAAAAAATTAAGAACTTTTACAAAATTTAAAAGAAACTTTGATGGAGAAATATCTACTGTTAGCTAAGGACCGCTCATTGCAGAAAAAAAAAACAATAGATTTAGAATAAGGGCCCGTAATTTAAAGATTGAAACTGGTTGGCTTAAAAGACCCCACAAGAGCCCGTTAGAAGAATGACTGTGTGAAAATTGCAATGGAATAGAAGATGACATGCACTTAATAACAACATGCAAAAGTTACGATCCTGAACATCACAATTTATACAACACCTTAGACGACATTTTCCCTTCCTTCTCTGATTTAGTTGACACAGATAAATTTGAATTAATAATGAACTTAGACGATAGTGATAAAATTGTTTCTGTGATGACTTTTTTTCGGCCGTTGTTGACAAAGGGGGGAGCATTTTAGTTTTTTTTTTTAACTGGTAATTCTATATGCCTCATGTTACTTGTCAAGATGCAAGTTTGGACTGTGGTATTGAATATTGTATTTGATGTTTTGTTTATTTGTGCTTGTATTGTGTATATCAAAATATTGCAAATGTAATTGTGATGCATCTAATAAAGTTCATTTCATTTCACGCCTCATCTACACGCTGCCAAGACCAGTGGGCGGCTGGCCTTTCATCATTTTTAGTCATGTGCCAGTGTTTGTGACAGTCCACGGCCAGCTCCCGATAAACGGGTGTACAAAATTCCATCTCATTGTACCTGTGTCGTCCATATGGAACCAGAAAATAAGGCCATCACAGGGATATATTTACCATTATTACATAATGGATACAATCTAAAATAAAGGCTATCATAAACACGTGCACTGACAACAATATATACGGAAACGTCAATTACTACCCTCAAAGGGTCGTGAGGTTACTGCCGGGTAGGAGTTATACTGATATTTAAAGCTACACTATTAAATGCAAACTTATGTTTCATCACCCATAGACTGCAGATATGGGAAGGGAAAATTAACTGTTTGTTTAGACTTTATACCTTAGGCATAGGCCGTATCTGTTTCTGTGAGTGCTAGAGTTTGAAACACCACAAGACCTTGCCCATCCTGATGCAAATTCCAATTTATTGCATTCATGCATTTTCTTATTAAATTGAATTTCATAAGTTTTGATAGGAAATGTCTCTTTTGCAACGAATTATCATTGCCCAGACGGCAAGTTGGGGTCGCCTGGCTGTAGCGCAGCTGTACTCCCTGCAGTACTGGTGGCGGCAGGGTTCTGGGCGTCACTCATATGTATAAGGCTGAATGACCTTTTCCTCTGCTGCTTCAGCTTTTCTTATTAATTGTTCTGCATCGTCATCAGACCATGTACACAAAAAACTCAATTCATACTCTGGAAACAGTATGCTCTGTTGTATCTGCCATAACTCTTGGCAAACTTCAGGTACTCTGGCTTAGAACACATACTCCATGGCCAGCGGGTTGCGTCTGTGACGTCAGTAACACTTTCCCACATCAGGCCATGATTGGAGAAAATTCACGCGCTTTCCTGTCTATAATGTGATGCATTTTTGGAGCTAGAAAACACTATTCAAAAATAAAATTTAACATTTTAGTTTTGAAATGACTCTGGTCTGCAGTTCGGCAGACTAGAGCGCAATCAAAAACGTGCAACAATAGTCTGTTTAGCAGGCACATATAATACCTAAATTATGGTTTCTCCTTTTCTAATGTATGTCTTCTACGGGTTGACTGGATATATCAACTGTCAGCTATACGAAATGCGAGTTGACCATTCTAAATATTTTTGCTCATGTTGGGATGTTTTTGTTTTCTCCCTCGCATGAAGAGAGAATAATAAGTCATGCTTACTTTTACACGACAAGGATCCTTTTTGGCCTTGTTGTGGACAGCATACCCCTAATTTGAAAACTAGTTTTCGATGATACCTGCAGAATTGTAAATGTAACTTACAATCTAGTTATGAAATGTTTGGTCAGAACTAGGTTCATTCTTTAAAATTTTTGCGCAATCAAAGTTCATGATTCGCTGCATATTCTATTGTTATCCCAAACAAACCGAGTTACTCATTGAAACTATTGATTGCTTACAAGCCGTCCTCGATTCGTACAGCTTGTTAGCACCTGTTAAAATTTTTGAAGATTTTAATGTCCAACTCCCGAAATCAAACAAGTTCCATAAACTTTGGTACTCTTCCCCCGGGTTCAACCCTCAAAGCAGTATTATGTTTGACTTCCTAGCGTCAAATGATGATTGCAGATTTGTCCCCGATAAGAGCATTGGTTACGCCTTTTTCAATCATACTAGGAATATTTATACATGGATAGACCATATTACTTCCAATAAATATGATGCTGATAATATTGTCTGCTGCTGCATTGTACCGGAAGAAAGTTCTGATGTTAGCTTCCACCTACTGGTCAGACTAGAATTTATGATTAATGTTCACACCAAGGCTCCAGATTTTGCACCTACATCCTACAATAATTGCCTGTCTAATGTCTTACAAAACGGCACTGTAACTCCTAACTGGTCTAACGACAGGAAAAATTCATTGTACCAGGACATACGTAAAAATTAGCTATCTGCCATGTCTCTTTTAAGTATCCCTGGAAATTGTGACCGATCAACTGCTCAGGATTTGGTTGATAAGTATGTCGCCCAGGTTAACAATGTCATACATGAGGCAATAAATGAAGCAGGGTGTGTTCCTGGGCACCAGGGTCGGCGATATCAGCCCAAAGGGTATTGGTGCCCCGACCTCAGTGTACTCCATGACCGGAAAAGATGGTGGTGGCACCTATGGGTTGATAACAGGCGCCCAAAGGTCGGTGAAGTATACAAATGTTACAAAGGGATTAAAAAGTTTTTTAGATGTAAGATTCGTCGACCGATCGACTTTGTACACCAAAATAGCTACAACAAACTGAGTAACCTAAATTATTCCAGGAAAATGACAGCTTTCTGGAAATGCATTAAAAAGAAACAAAGAAAGAGGCTGAATTTTGTTCTATATGCGCAGCAGATTGGTGATTTTTACAGAGATAAATTGGGTAATGGTAAAATTGGCAATTTGTCACCAATCCAATCGGCAATTTCACAAAGTGTCAACTCATTATATCAGGAAAACATTGGTAAAAAGTCCACCGTAACTGTAACAGGTGACCACGTAAATGACATGAGAAACTCTGAATAGGAATTGTGCTCCAGGTTACGATGGGGTCAGCACCAAACATCTCATCTATGGAAGGTCGGATATACTGTGTAATACACTGGCTTCATTGTATTCTGTAATATTATCTCAAGCAGTTGTCCCCCTTGTTTTCAGTGTCAGGATTATTATACCTTTCCTAAAGAAACAGACTTTGAGCCCAAATGAGGCCACCAGTTATAGACTTATTACTTTGTCGTCTGTTCATTCCAAACTAGAGGAATTGTTTGTGCAACCAGCAAACAAAGTGTCAAACACACAGTTTGGTTTCCGTAAACGTCGCGGCACTGGCTTTTGTAATAGTTTTCTGAACGATATTAGTGCCTTCTCCAAATCCAAAGGAAGTGCTGTGTATACATGTAGTTTAGATGCGGAGAAGTGCTTTGACCGCATTTGGCATGACGGGCTGTTCCGTAAAGTGTGGGGTGTTTTACGAGTTGAGCACTGGCTATTTCTATATGCCGGGTATAACTCTTTGTCCGCCATGGTGAAGTGGAAGGGAGAATACAGTACTTCGTTTAGTATCACTACAGGCACGAGGCAGGGGAGTTTGCTCTCTCCTTACCTGTTTAACATATTCATAGATGACTTACTGGTTGAATTGTATAAGACAGATATTGGTGTGCATGTCGGCACCTGTAAGTTTAACTCATACGCTTATTATGCAGATGACATTGCTTAGCTCTACAGTAACTGGACTTCAGAGTCTGTTAGATATATGCTACCGTTACGCAAATCAGTGGTGATTCTCCTTTAACCCTTCTAAAACAAAATGTTTTATCTCTGGTCAGCATCCCTTTTCAACTAAACCAAGGTGGTGGTTAGGTAAAAATGAGGTAGAAACTGTAGATAAGCTTGAGAGCGTGGGTGCTCTGTTAACTATCTTTCTATGCACTCGGAGAAGTTGGAATGGTCTACCCTAGGCAAGATTCCCAAACAAAGCGTCATCTCTGGAACACCATTTGTGCCCCTGCTCTTCTGTACGACATGGTATGTGTTCATCTTGATCGTTCATCTATAAATAAAATCGAGTATTTGCAGGGCTGTCTCCTTACACAGTGTCTAGAGATTGGAAACTACATCACCATACGTGCTTAGTGAAGGCTCTAAATGTAAAGCCTGTCGAGTCGTTTATTAGAGAACGTGCCATATCACTGTTTAAAAATATTTTTAAGGTTGATACATGTGTACGTGACTTGAATTTGTTTTTGCTTTCAGAATATGTTTTAACTGGTTCAGCTGTACCAGGGACACTCTTAGATCACGTAACCCAAAGTGGGATCTCTCCAGTGTCTTTAGCGTTTGAAAGTCGGCCTAACTGCAAGCATTTTAACAGACAAGACGGCATCGTCGACTCGTTAAGATTCTTAAAACATCATTAAAATTTTATTAAACCGTATGGGGAAGACATATGCTGGTCTCACTACTGACGAAAGCTTTTTAGTTGTACGGTCCATTTTGTTTTGTCCTGTATTAACTTCCGTGTATTTTACTTGTATAGTCTTACTGTGCTTATCTCCATGTATCATGAAGTTTTTCCTCGAATTCGGGGGTTTTAATAACATTATTATTATTGTTATTATTATTATTATTATTATTATTATTATTATTATTATTATTATTATTATTATTATTATGTCCTCATATACTTAACTTTGTTATTCATTTTACTGAAAATGGAAACCTGCCGGCATCAGGGATTATTCTGCCATATAGCACTAGAGCAAGTATTGGTTACTGTGAGATTTCATGCTCTATTAGATAACTACATACATGGTTTTGTCACTTTACACCTTTTATGATAGCTTTGTCCGGGTATTTGCACCCAAACCCAGGTCCAGGAAACCAAACCGGAGATTTGAATATCTGCCATGCTAACATCGGCAGCCTTTCACGGGACAAACTTTCCGATATTAAAACCGTCTTGGCAGAGTCCTTGGCATTATAACGCTGTCGGAAACTTTTCTTACGTCTGATCAAGACATCAATGGTCTCTGTTTATCCGGTTTCCACTCTTTAATGCACCATGATCGTGTTGGTGGGATTGGTGGAGGTGTGGCAGTCTACATTTCTCACGGCCTAGTTGTTAAGAGACGCCTGGATTAAGAAAGTCCAAACCTTGACTTAAAGTGGGTGGAGATTCGGTTACATAATAATAAATTTTTGGTAGCAGTTGTTTATCGAACTCCAATTTCGGGTGTGTCATTAGGGACGACCTTCAACTGAACTTCGATATTGTTACTAGTGATACGTATTGTACTAATTCTATGATAGTTGGCGATTTGAATGCTGACCCCAAAACAGGACATGGTACGAAACTCCGTAGCTTTGTCCTGCTTACTAATTAAAAACCGCATATTTCAGAACCAACTAGGATAACAGAGTAGGGGTCATCTAGTCTGGATCAAATAATAAGCAACATACCTCAGTTCGTTAAATCAACGACTGTGTTGCCACCTGTGGGACAAAGTGACCACAGCAAAGTCGCAGCAACTTCACTTTTTTCCAAGTTCAAAAAGCTAGTTGTTTTCAAAGACATATCTGGGAATATTCCAAGGCCGATCTGGATTATTTTCGAGAAAGATTAAACGAGGCCGATTGGGATGCCTGCTTCAATACTGACAGCGCTGACATGGCGTGAATTAATTGGACCCAACTTTTTTTTGACTGTTGCACAAGGTTTTATGCCTAATAGGAGTGTGACGATCGTGCGAATGACGCACCATGGTTCTCGTCCAGACTACGTACTCAAAAGCGCAAAGTAGATTGAATTCATGGGAGAGCAAAGGTTTCAAATGAAAACCCACATATTTGGAGATACTTTTGCGACTTGCGCAACGCTTATATAAGCGATTTGCGGTCAGCTGAGGAGGAATACCACAACAAACAATGAAGAAGTATAAACAAGAGTAATTCAATAGCAAAAGTTGGTGGAAAATTGTGAAATATTTTATGTCTGGCGGTTCTAAATCATCAATTCCTGCAATTATGTCACAAATACAATTATTTTTGCTAGCCAATTTAAAAAATATAATCGCCACAAAAATTCATTCATGGATAGCATAAACTCCGCAAAAAAAGATAGCAATTAAACCATTCTGAATTTTGCCGTATTTGGCAGCACATAAAATGTCTATGATAAACAATATATATATATATATATTTTTTTTTTTTTATTTATTGTGATGCATTCATGTCATCAAGTGCATCCATGCGTCCTTTCACATGCATTTACATGTATGTATTTTTAAGATTATAATAATCTTTTTACAGTGCAATTAGCAGGTATTGTTAAAATTAAATGGTTTCCGAGTTACTTAAGATTTCGGTAATTTGCCACCAGGGTTATCCAGATGATAAGCATTGTCATTTCCTATGGACAACTTTTACATTAAGACTTCTGACATCTTCATCTCTGCTGTCATCCGAATCCACTGATATTATGAATGCCTCAATTGCCTCTGTCACCCTATCAATTTCCCACATAAGCTCCTCGTTTTCCACCGTTCTCCTCACTACTTTTTGCCGTATATTCTCTTCCTCAGCCTAATAATATGCGAATACAACGATGGCATGAGGTGAAGTATCAATGCTTTTATACATTTTAAAATAACATCAGTACACCAAAAGTTTTTTTTGTTTTTGTTTTTTGTTTTTGCTTTTTCTGTGTTCTGTTTAGTCATAATACTTTTCGACCTAGTATAAACAGTATATAACAGGACATCGCAACTTGTTTTAGTCTCTTTATAATTATCACTATCTTTACATGGGTTAAAAAAACGGCGCATATATCTCATTCACAAATCCTAATGATGACCCGCAGATAACTTTGTTTTCTTGTGAAATGGATATTGATTTAAGCTCATCATCTGTCGTGTCTCCAGAAACAACTCGTATACATGGTTCTTTGTAAATTTGATATTATTGTAGGCAACATAATTTTTCATGTATGCCCAAATTTCCTCTATAGGCTTTAGTTCACTGTAAAATAAAATTCCTTCAACAATTATCCAGGGTATGAGAAAATAATCGGATGAAGTAAGTCAAACTCAAGAACAAAAATGTGAACTTTAAGGTAAAAAAGTGAACGGAAACGGTAAACGCAATTTGTTAATAATATATCGTCATCCCGATACCATTTACTACTCATTGTATAAAAAACAAAACACAAACCAAAATTGGGAAAAAACAAAAAAGGAAAATTAAAAGCGTAACATAAAAGTAAAATGATCAAATGCGTCATTCAGCGTAGCCAAACTGATTCTACTTTATCACCAGAACTCTTACTGGTAAATTATGAAAGACTTTCGAATTTATCACCAAATTCTCCAAGTTAACATCTTAAATTCTGTATTGTAATATACCACAGCTAAAGTCGAACTACACCGAATGGCTATCAAGGTACCAGACTGGTTATATTGGTAAACAGGCTATTATTGTAAAATATATATTCATATATTTTTTTCTTTCATCATGAATGTAGTTCAAGCGAACATAAAAAAAGAGTCCAGGATTCCTCGCACTGCACAAAATGCGTTGTGAGGGAAGCTGTCAGTGTCCTTCCACTTCGACCAATTATTATTATTATTATTATTATTATTATTATTATTATTATTATTATTATTATTATTATTATTATTATTATTATTATTATTAATAATAATAATAATAATAATAATAATAATAATAATAATAATAATAAACATTTTAAAAAGAAGGTAGAATGGGCTGGGCACGGAGGTTTCGTCCCTTTCGACAGCAAAGTTAGCAAAAGGAATGTTAAAGTAGAAGGAGCTCTAGATGGGTATGTATGGCAACTTGCGAACTGAAGTCATTTTAAAAAACACCTAGTAACACAAAAATGGACTAATGATGCACGCTTTACATGTATGTACCTATGATATGGAGACAAACGAATCACAGCATGGCCATGATTCATAAGCATGTTATCTAAGACATATTCCTTGGCTGGTTTGTGTTGTCTCACGAGTTCCAATAATTCCCCTTTGCAAGAAACAAAGTATTATTGGGTTATGTATTGAAGTTACAAATATAGCGGTATTTAAAGAAACAGTGTGACGCAGTTTTCCTGTAACGGAGATTTATTTACAAGTCAATAAAAGTTATACTGTACATATTGTGTGTTTTATCAGTGGTGCTGGATAACAAAAAAAAAAAAAAAAAAAAAAAAAAAAAATGATTTTACAATACCCTATCTCCTTTTCATGCAGAAAGAATACAAAAAAGTTGTTACAAAGTGAAATGGTATTTTGGAAATTACTCAATCAACAATCACAATCTATGCATTATAATTTTTCCCGGCTGCGCGGTTAAGGGTTTCATATTTCTAATTTGCCAGTGCAGGACTCTAATTACCTTAAGCAATGCTTCCTCGAAAGCGATGTGCCTTTCGCTCAACCATTTGCGCATATCCTCCTTCATGTTGGAAGACGTGGGGCTTTTACTGTTCTCGGTAAGTATCGAATGATAGCTGGCATAATCCAACACAAACAGGTGCGGCTCTTCCAAATGGTAAACGATATTTACCATCCATGCCAAAAATGTATCACCTTAATAGTAAAATGACATATTATGTGAGTTTGCCATGTATCCCCCACCTCGTATGTGATCGCATATGCTGTGAATTTACCTAACTTATGCTTCAAAAGTGTACATCATTGGAGAACAAAAAAAGGTTTAGTCTCAGAAAATAATTGTGGCAAAAATACTGCATGTATGATTTCTTTATAGGTATTCACAGCCCTATTCCTAAATATAAATGTATGTACTAAGTTTCAAATGTAAAAGTGACGCGCATTCAAACGGATTTTGCCCATGTAATATTCGAACCAATAGCTTTAAAATGAATAGGATATACCTATGGTCATGTCTTTTGTAACTCAAGTCATCATTATACGTGGTCAATTTCGCAATCAAAGCTTCCATTTATGAAAAACAAGTATTGACCACGCATTTCCTCATAATAATCTGACGTCTTCTGGGATGTAAATATCTTCGAAGCACCAGGAAGAAACCCGTCTTCGCTCCCGGCATCGAGAATGATTATTCTTCCTCCTTTGCCTTTTGGAATACCACTTCTGTCCTCTCCATCTTTAGTTTGCCACTCTTTTTGTGGCGTATGTCCAGAATTGATCCACGTCTCATCAATGTATACAATTTAGTAGAGACCTGATTGTGTTTTTAAAAACAATTTTTATCAACTTAAATTATAAGCTTCAAATTTCAAATTGTGTGCGAAAAGTTGCAATAATGGCACAGGCGCTCGTAACGTCAAGTCAGTCAAGCTTCCGTGTTAATATACGCGGTGTGGGGGGGGGGGGGGGGGAGGAGGAGTGAATGAAGAGGGTCGACCTGGAACATCTATGCGTTCAATAACCCACATAGGGCCATATCTGCAATAAAATATTGTGTATTCATCTGTGCAGTCAATTATTTGTGCTAATAAGATGGTGTCGGATGGGCCTAAAACCACAACGTCGTCACATGGAGCTCCTATATAGCGTATATTAGCACGGAAGCTTGACTGACTGAACGTTACGAGCGCCTGTGCATAATGGTCCCTTTAATGGCCCACTAATATATGTTGCTGGTTATTCTATAGTGTAAGTCACAATACAAAAAAAAAATATCATATATCTGTCTCCAATCGTATGTCAAATATGAAACCGCTAATCTTTCAAACCCAGTGAGATGCATATTTATTTTGTTAAGAAGTGTGTCCGTTTTGAAATAGATTATGCAGATTAGGGCCATTTGAAACTTTAAATCTTTAATATCTTCAAAACCAAAATGAAAACTTGCAGAAGTTTTCTTAATGCTAGTAAGGTGCATTGGAGAATTTTAAATGTTGAATTTGTTCGAGATTATTATAGGGAGAATAGCCATTCTAATCTTACAGGTTTGTACTGTAGGAGCAACCATTGAACCACAACAAATGCAGAATTTGGATTTACATATACATCTATTGGGGGGGGGGGGAGGGGGAGACTTGAAAAGCAACAATGTTAAATATCTATCTTCAAAATTGTTATGCGTGGGTGTGCCACTGGCCATGATCTGTCATCAACCGCCAATTATAATTTTAATTTAATTTATTGATGAGACTACCCCTTTACAACGGGGGCACCGCGGGCAGGGCATGACCCGCGGTGCGTCCAAATATATACAAGTATAAAAAGAACACAATACGTCACTATACACACCAATCAAGTAATAAAACAATTAGGTCGGGCTCAGGGAGTCGCTAAGTGACTCGTGCCTGTAATGCCACGCTTCTGTTATAAACTTTTTACAGATAAAATCAAACAGTGACCCAACATTTTTTCCAAAGTCAAATGCTTGTTCGCCAAGTAAAAAACAAAGTTTTCTTAATTGTGAGGAACCCATGTATTTGAACCATACGTGCTCCATACCGCACTCTCTTAGACTATTTTCCAACATAAATATATATTTGACTCTAATATGGTTTGTTGTACTACATTTAAACATGAAATGCGGAAGATCCTCTTTTTCGCGGTGACACAAATTGCAAATTTCATGTGATAATCCCCATCTGGCGAGATCTTCATTCAACCCCAAACTACCGACCCTGGCCAAAAATTTTAATCGGACTCCAGCAAAATTTCCAAAGTCATAAATGTATTTACTGCCAAAAGTAGAAACCTTAAACAACCGAAACCAGTACAAATAACTTTTATCATCAATATCTTGAAATAATTCTAACTTGTAACTTTCTAAACTTAATTTTCGATAGGGCTGCAGCCAGCTGTCATTTTTGCTTGTCAACGCACGGTCCATTCCTACATTAATCAGAATTTGGTGAATTTCATAAATATAAGGCCAGGGTGGTTTCGTTTGACCATCATAACTTCCCAAAAGTTCGTTAAAAACTTGTTTACATAGTCTGTTATCAGGCAAATCGTAATTTAGTCTGTGGTAATACTTGATTCGGATTCGACATAAAATTAACTTAAGTGGTAACCATCCAAATTCTCCTAAAACCGCTGAAACAGCCGGATAGGACCTTACTCCCATAATCACCTTAGCCATGCTATATTGTATTGTTTCAATTAGTGCTTTGCTCTCATTAGTATTGTTAAGCCAGACAGCACATCCATGTGAGAGAGAAGGTACGATGATGCTTTTCCAAATACTATTACCAAACGAAACTCTGTTAACGTTTTCATGAGCTGATAAAAAAATTGCATAGATAAGCCCGTAGGCATGATGCCTTGGGTTTAAGTAACGTTTTAACATGTGATAAGTCACACAAGGACTGGGTGAAAAGTATTCCAAGATATTTATGGGTCGTACACTCATTAATAAAATAATTCCCTAACATCCATTTCCTGCTGGGGTTATAACGTTTGCCAATGACCATCACTTTTGATTTATCGTAATTAAAGGACATGCCCCATTTAGATACAAATACATGTGAAACATTTAACATTTTAGTCAAAATCTCTTCACTTCCACCAATAAGGACCACATCATCTGCATACAGTAAACCAGGAATTTTTGTTCCGTTGAGGGGAATGCCAAAGTTTTTATCATTTAACATGTCAATTAAATCTTGCATAACCAGGGAGAACAGAGTCGGCGACAGGATACAGCCTTGTTTTACACCATGTGCAACCTCGAAGCAAGATGATTCAAGTGGTCCAAAAATAACCTTGTAATTCACTTGGCTGTACAGGCCTTTGACAAGGCGCCATGCTTTTCCTTGTATGCCTTTCTCCCAGAGCTTTAGTATTGACATGTCTCTGTTAACCGCATCAAAGACTTTCGATATGTCGAGAAAGGCTAGCCATGTTTTTAATTTTTTGTGTTTCCTCAGGGTGCATAAACCTTTTAAACTAAAACAATGATCTTCGAGCCTTCGCCTTTTACGATAAGCACCATGCATTTCACTGAGCACGTCATGACTTTCAAGGAAATCCATAAATTGCTCCTCAATTACAGAAGTGAATAACTTACAGACACATGAAATTACCGTGATGCCCCGGTAGTTACCGAGGTCTTCCTTGGACCCTTCCTTATGAAGAGGTTTAGTCCCCGAGACCACTCTTCGGGGAAACACTCTGTTAGCTTACAAAACTGAAAGAGGTTGACTAAAGAATGTATCATGATATGCCCTCCGTACTTAAGAAATTCATTGCCTATACATTTTGGAAAAGGAACTAGTGTCTGCAGTTAATGATGAATATTTCTAAGTTTGAGAGGATTGGTTTAAAACCACCAGTTGCCTTTTATGGGTGACTGCCTGTCTCAAGTCAGGAATGAAATTTGTTTCTTCACATTGGTATTGGAAAAGAAATGTTGATGCTTTGGCAAGTCTGAAATCTCTTTGCCGTCATTGTTGGGTTTGGAATTAATGAATATGGATCATGTGTTTCTGTACTATTAATTGTCCTGTCATTGTTTGGATGATGTCTGTGAACTATGGTCAGGTAATTACCTGTTATAACTGTACATTAACATTAAGGGCTAAATTTGTTTTAGGCCTACTTTAAATGAATGTGAGTGTTTTCCAAAGTGGGAGGATTGGGATCCCGTAAAACTGGTTTAACCCACTGCCAATATGTTGGTAACCTGTTCCAAGTCAGGTAGAAGATACTCTCATTCGTTTAAATCTCATTACTGTTGGTCATGGATCTTTCTGACGACGAACACTAGCATGTCTTACTATTTCGTAAATGATCCTGAATCTGACAAGGTTAAACTGGTTTTTAGTTTGGTCTCATCACTATCATTGAAAACTGTTATCCACTTCTCTTTTCATGGAACCCTTATATATTTGGTAACAATTTGAACATTCAGGCATTTTCTGCACATATTGCAGTGCAGTAAGTGTTCCCAGTGGAGTGAAACTGATGTTGTTTTTTATAATTGTCTGATGAATATAGTTTGTTATTATGAAGGTCATGTCAGGTTGGCTTAAAGTGTTTAATGTACTCTTTCTCTGTCTCTCTTTTGTATAAATAATTAACATCTAAATCAACTGACTGACAAGTTGAACTACGTCTTATTATAAATGAAAAAAATTTAAACTGTTACAGGAAAACAGTTATACTTACAGTTACCTTTAGGAACATTTCAATCTTGAACATTTAAATGTCCTTTCAAAAATACTTCTGGAAACCAACTTGAAATGTGACTGCTATCCTTACAAATTTTGACTATTGTAATGCATTTTTGACTACGTTTTAATGATTTGAGGCCTAATGTCACTTGCTTCTGGCTGATGTTTAACATTTGAACCAATGTACTTACTATATTTGGACATTCAAACACTTTTCTTTTTGAAATACTCTTAGTTTATCTCCTTTAAAAAAAAACATCATATCTTTAACTATATGCGTAAAACACATCGAATTATATAATCATGTTGTTTAGATTCTTATTGATGGTCATTTTAGGCCTAGAGGGCTTTTCTGATGGATTGATGTTTGTGTTGGTGTCACTTTGTGGACTTATATAGATGATTATCATTGTTGAGATGGTGGTTGCAAGTAGTACCTTTTTAAATACTGAATTTTATAGACATTTTCAACAAGTTAAGAACCTCCGCTTACAAATTCTCTGATGTGATGCAAATTTTGGTCCCTTTTCATGAATTGTATGGCCCGGTATGTGCATGAATGATGCAACTGTTCAAGCCAATTTACTGAAATAGGCCTATAATTTCAAACAAAACTTTTTGCATTCTGTCATGTGAAAACTAGATAAGGTTTTCCCCCCCTATGGACCTTTGCACTTACGTTTTGGTCTCTTTTGGGTAAAAACGAACTATAAATTTATATGTTTCAGCTATACATACCAAGGAACATTGCCTTTGGTCGGAAGTGACTTGGATTTGTTTTGTTAGGACTACGGTTTGGATATGGTAATCACACTGTCTAATTGGGAATACTGTCCACTCCACAGGCTTTACCTGATTTGAGCTTTTTCATTGACATTTCAACTTTCCAAAGTCTATATTAATATCAGAAAGACCACTGAAGTCACCTATGTAATTTTGTAGATCATCAACCTTATCCTGCAACGAACTTGTAGATAAATAAGTATTATTGTTGCTTCCTTGAGAACCTAAGTTGCGCCAATAATCACCTAGTACACGTGAAATTTCTTTTGGATTTTCTATCAAGCGGGAATTATCGTTCGGGTCTGTTATTCTGAGGGCGTACTCATTTTTAACGTTCAATCTCTTGAGCATACGCCAGTTTGCTCTACTGTTTTTAGAGCCTTTCTGAGAATTAAGAGTGATCACTTAAATCTTTCTTTCAACCGTCTTTGCTTTAATTTTTCCTTGGATAATTTGTTTTCTTCTTAAATATTCAACCCAAAGCTCATGTATAAGATTCGGATTACAGTGGCCCATACTTGACCAATTCCAAAAGGACCTGTTGGCCACTTTTCTACTTTTAATGAGATTGCCAATTATAGCATCCCAAAGACGACCTGAATGACCTTAAAATGTCTTTTTACCCACAATCTTCTCGCCCACATCCATTACAATAGTTTTCCACGAGGTCCAAGCCTCATTTACGCTTTTAAATTGTTCACAATTCCAGTCCGAAAGGCGGGACGAGATTTCTTCTCTAAAGATCCCCCAGTCTTTCATTTTGCTTAAATTCCATTTAGAATAATATGCTATTTCGTTTTTTTTTTTGACCTGCTTATGTGTCGATACAGAAACACAACCTTGAATATATATATAGTGTTATGATCACTTCCAATATCATATACACATATCTCATCAATCACATTACGTTCGTCAATGTTTGGCTGATCCCTTCAGTAGCCACGGCATAATCTATAACTGACTTAAGGATACCTCTTTGCCATGTATATTTACCAGAGCACAAATTGGAGCAGTTTAGTACTGTTGTATCTGTGGTTTCAATTAAATGTTCCAATAGATCACCATTTATACTTCTTCTATCATCAGGTCTAAAACATTACAATACACCATTAAAATCTCCAAGTAGCAGACATTCAAAAGCCATGGCTTTTAAAACACCCACATTGCTAATTAATTCCTCTATAATACCTTCAGATTTGTGAGTATCTAACCCGTCATTCGGTAGGTATGCTGTACCAATCATTATGGCTTTGTTAGAATTCTGTATTTTAAGTGAAATCCAAAGTCGTTCTAACTCATCATTTCTGGATTTAAAACATTATCATCACAGATAGAATTACATTTATTATATACAAGAAAACCTAAGCCACCACCTGATTTCTTGGATGCGTCCGCACGGGACTTCCCAACCCATGTATAATCTGGATGCAGGTTTTGTAAAGCACCGTCATTTTGATGGAAAGTTTCTACCATGGCATAGACTGAGAATTTTTCAAGATCTTGTAATTTGCTAAGCTCTGTGCGTTTAGCTGTACCTAGATTCTGCATGTTACAGTATGCTATTGAAAAATGTTTGGGTCTCTTTTTATTGGAGGCATGCTTACCTCCCCTATGATGACGTTTACGCTTCCCTTTTGTAGCGTGGCTGCCGACCTATCGGCAATTGCATCATTGCCCGCAACCTATTCGTTGAGACAGTATTTGGCTTTGTGGTTGGCCTCGCCACACAAATGACAATAAATGGTTGGGTCGTCTTTATGCCTGCAAAGAGATTTTTTGTGTCCGGGGACCCCACATATAAAGCAAACAATTTGTTTCTTTACATCACCAGCAGCCTGTTTGTCCAATACCCTATAACGCGACCCATTGTTTGCGTATTTGTTGGTGATGTTGAACTTGACTGGGATATGGGTGTTTTGCTTTTTATTGGGGGCTTGTGAATGGACACCTTGCGTATTTCTGTTGCGGTTTTGTGGCTGCTTATTTGTTTTCGTGGGACCACCATTCATGTTCAGGGTCCTAGCGTTGTTTGCTAATGGCCTCTGGAAACCCGGGAACCCCCTTCTTACAGCTGATCTGTACTTTGCAACACTTTGAACACCTGGTTTGAACTGAAACTTCAAGTTCTGTACAAGAGTACAAGTACCTTGTGCGTTCAAGTGATGCCCATCCTTGTCTAACAAACCATGATTGACCTCGCCATTTTGTAGCCTAAACCAGCTGTCTTGTTTTACAAAAGCACACTTTTCCTCCTCACATAGCGATTCTAGACCCTCATTTAGCATGTCAATCTTTTCACTCAAGCTTTACTCAACATTCAACCTGGGGCATATGCTTGATACTGATACCTTTCCACCATTTGTCAAAACTTTTGCACCTTTTAGCAATAGCTTAAAATCATCAAGTATACCTTGTACTGATTTCCAACCACCACAATCAACACTTCCGACAACTATTGCGATTTTATCATATTGTTCAGTTTCTGATAGCTCAAGAAGCTTGTCGTGGATATCATTGACGCGTGCACCTGAAATAGAAACAACTCGAGTGTTCACCAGTCTAGATTCGTCAACGCTTCTAAGCATGGATGAGCCTATCAGTAAACATCTCCCGATTTGTTCTGTTTCATTTTGTGTTTTAATTTTGTCAGTTTCTGAGTGTACCCTGGAACCATCTTTCGAAGATACTTCTGGTACTGGGCTGCCTTTGTGGACCTCATCACATAGCAACGCAGGCAACTGATTTTGGTGGCCCGTTTGGTTTGACAACCGCTTTCTCAGCTCGGAATTTTCTTTCTGCAATTCTGTGCATTCTGCAGTTTTGCAGGCTACTTGCTGGACCAAATCTGTGTTTGTTTGGTTGAGATTTCTGAAGTTCTGTTTCAAATCTTTTACTTCTGCGAGCAGAGTTTTGACAGTTGAACCAACGCTTCTACAAGAGTTACACAGCCACCAAGTTGTCCCTGCATTTTGTATACATATGTGCATCACAAACATATTTTGTTTACACTCGTGTCAGCAATGACACTTTCAGCTGCCACACGGTGACCATTGTATTATCAGTCAATGGTGTAGTGTCAACAGTGACCCATAAATGAACCAAAGTTGCAATTAAAAGTGTACTTTTGTTTCTTAAATGTTACATATTTCGCTCAAAGATTTTGCAGTTTCAGTTCGAATTTACAGGGCAACAACTTTTCTTTGTACAGGCACATAGTTTTCCTATGGATGAGTTTTTTTCTAGTTGTTGATTTTGTGCTCATTCTGATTGCAATTATGGTTTCAAATGATTTAAAAAAATCCACATGGTACCACGCATACACATGCACACACACACACACACACACACACACACACACACACACACACACACACATATATATATATATATATGTATATATATATATATGTATATGTATATATGTATATATGTATATATATATACATATATATATATATATATATATATATATATATATATATATATATATATATATATATATATATATATATATATATATATATATGTGTGTAGAACCCATATATCTAATGAATAGCATCTTTCAGCGACATAGTGTATACCTTCTTACCTTGCGCGTGTTATGTTGCGCAGATATGCGTGTCGCTTTGCCACTATGCTTGCGCTTTCTAGCAAAACCTTATCGGCCCCCCATCTGCCGTAGCTGAAGTTCATTTCTTTTAAAAAGAAATAATGGGCAAAAATGAGTTCCAAGATCTACAATGACAGACAAAAAACGAGAAAAATTAATGATGAGAATCGTTTTGTTACAACTCGCGTATGAATAGCCAATATATTTTTCGAACATTACTTTTCGGTTTAAAACGTAGTATTAAAGTACATGAAAAGTAATTTTGAGAAAAATACATAATACTGATTTCCACGATGTTATGCCTCTTATTTTTTTCTACAACAAATGATTCCCTCTCTCATTCTCTCTCTCTCTCTCTCTCTCTCTCTCTCTCTCTCTCTCTCTGTGTGTGTGTGTGTGTGTGTGTGTGTGTGTGTGTGTGTGTGTGTGTGTGTGTGTGACAGGACGTACCTTAAGGTAATTCCAAAGCGAAGACTTCAGAATAGAAAACCAATAGCTATTCCTCAGCTCTATACCCAGTTTCCTGACTGATAAAATTTTTTTCTGCTTCATTGCTGCATGCACAGCTCGTCGGATAATCTCCATAGAAAAACTGTCCAATTTTGTTTTTCTGCCTCTTTTTTGTATCACACGGGTGTCTTCCTTCATTTTGTCCAGTAGGCTCAACGTATGGTCATTTTGCCGGTAACTCTGATTAGACGTTTATGAAAGGAAGCAAATTAATGAATAAATTGATGACATAAGGAAATATAAATGAAATTTAAGGTGCTACAACCTGTCGTTTTGGACTTTCGTTTGTAATTGAATATTTCCTTATTATGTTCACATCGGCATGCAACTAGCTGACAGTGTATGGGTTTTTTTTAGATATGGGCCTAAATTAGAAAATGAGTCAAAAGTAAAGCTGAGTTCACAAAGCTTGCCCATGTGGAAGGGCATACTGATTTAATATGTGTTTCCAGGCTCAAAATACATTTTATGCCTGGAAACACATAATTATTATATCAGTATGCCACCATTATGACTACATAATTATGACGCCCTCTCTAAACTTGCTTATTTCAGGTGAGCAACATCAAGCTCAAGACTTTTAACATATATTATTCAATACCGCTTAGGTCTATATGAAAACACAAGCAGGTCAATCCTATGAAGAACCGACACTTATTTAACTCATCGAGGGACCAATTTCATGACGTTAAAAGGAAAAAATGTTTCCCTGCTTCTTGTGTGTCTGTCCAAAGGTCATAGTGGATCAGCAGAGGCCGTGCAAGTTGACTGTGAGGGATGACATTGTCTTCCTTTTATTGTTAAATTAGTTATTATTTTACTCTGATTTAACTTGAATATCCCATTCATATTGATGGTATAGTGGACTCTCCCAATTAAGACCACCTAAGGGACTGAAAAGTGTGGTCTTAATAGGGAAGTGGTCTAAATGGGACTACATACAGTCCCGTATAGCGGTACGTTTTCTAAAAATTGGATTTAAGCGGTCGTTTGGGGGTACAAATTCTAAAAATAGGCTTCTGCCCGTATAGGGGTACGATTTCTAAAATTAGGTTTATGGCCTGTATAGGAGTACGATTTCTAAAATTAGGTTTATGCGTCTTATGATCCATATGGGGTCAGTTTTATTGATCCGTTGACAGAATTGATGTTTGATTGAATTGATCTGATTGAATAAATGAAGATGGATGGATTTTCCCCACGAAGTGGGGGACTCTGTGTTTATTGTTTGACAGATTGATATTGATTGATTGAATTGATCTGATTGATTAAATGGATATGGATGGATTATCCCAGGTGATCTATATTGACAAAGAATTCACATTTATTTCTACTAACCTTCTGTAATAAACCTTATAATTCCTTACACAAACACTAGCATCCCAAAACAAAAACTCACAAAAACAAACAAATAAATTTCAGGATCCACACGCAAATAATCAAAACAAAGAAGAAATCAAAGGGGCTTGGAATAAAAGTGAAATATTGATTATCGATCTGATAGGAAATATTGATTTGTGATTAAGTGGCTGTCATAGAAAGTAATTATTCTAGAAATACCAGAGCGTCAGGAGATGGTACTCCTATAAATATTTGATAAATAAAGAAACAATCTTTAAGATTTGATATGCTGTAAAAATTAATATAATTGATGTTATATATTCAGTGACTGGACTAATAAAGCTTACAATGAAGCAAAATTCCCAAAACTTTTTTAATACATACATATTATTGTGTGATATATCTTGTTCATTTTTCTGTATCTAAAATTCTTATTAACTAAATGCGGTGTTTATTTTATGAAGCACTATTTCTTTGAAGATATATTTATTATCATTCACTCTGCAACACGCTCCCAATCTCTGCCATCACCGTCTCTGCATTCAGGTCCCCCAAATATTGTAAAGGGACCACCACATTGTTATTCAACCCTCCATGGTGTATTATGACTCTCCCCAGATCTTGATCGTCCAATCCCTGCCTTGCCAGCTCCAACACGTCTCCAAACATATCTCTCAGTTCACCTTGTATTTCAGCCACTTTCTTGCCTTGCTATTGCTCATTAAACTTGACTTGATATGATACATCTTTGGCCCCATTCTTCAGAAATGCTTTTTCATTCCTCTTTTCAAACTTATAGGAAGTTGTCTCCTCTCCATCCCAGGGTCCGTCTTCCATCAATCCATTAATCAGGTACTGTACTTCTTCTTGGTTTGTCATGGTTGGTTTCCGCAAGTGGAATGATGGAGTGGTGAAATGCACCTCCTTTATATAGAATTTGATTGAATGTTAATGATGTCATGTACTATATATAGATTTCTTGGTCCTATTTTGATGATGACGTCATGGAAAATCCCCAAAGCTATTTTCAGAATGAGCTCTCTTCTGATTGGTTGCGAGTCTATCTATTTTCAGACTGATCTGTTCTCCGATTGGTTGGGAGGTTTTAACTTATCTCTGATTGGTTGTTCGAGTTAGGTACATTTGTGATTACTTTTACTCTGAATCATTCTACATTGAGACACTGAACTGTTCACATGGTAAGTGGCTTTTTGTTATAATGCACGAGGACAAAGTGTGATTTATAGAGATCAATGGAAGAGTGACTCCATTCTTTGACACGAGAACCTAGCCCTCAATGTTGGCTATGTGTCTTAGAACAGAGATGAGAAAGCTAGCTCTTCTCATCTAAGGGTGCTTCCAATCACAAATCAATACAGTGAGATTCAATATATATATTTATTCCAGGCCTTTGGCCTGTTGGGGAAGATGGACAGTATTTTCCAATCGATCAAAGATCAATTATTGTACCTACCTGTTAACTCTATCATCACCGAGGCCTCGGCTTCGTGGGGAATCCATTCATATCCATTTAATCAATTCAATCAATCAATATCAATTTGTCAAACAATAAACACAGAGTCCCCCACTTCGTGGGGAGAATCCATCCATATCCATTTAATCAATCAGATCAATTCAATCAACCAATATCCATCTTTCAACGGATCGATAAAACTGACCCCATATAGATCATAATACGCATAAACCTAATTTTAGAAATCGTACCCCTATACAGGCCATAAACCTAATTTTAGAAATCGTACCCCCCAAACGACCGCTTAAATCCAATTTTTAGAAAACGTACCGCTATACGGGACTGTATGTAGTAATGGGGATAAAATTTAATGCATGATCAACAAAAAAAGAAAAAACCCGGGTCGGTAAAGTGGTGGTCTTAAAAAGAAATTGTCTCTTTAATAATGAATAATTTTATTTCGGAAAAACTACCCCTTTGACACAGGGGCACCGTAGACCGGGGTATGTCCACGATGCATCCATGATAGCATAAAGTGATAACTATGTACAAACCAACATACATCTAAGACATCCATGACAATATACAATAAGAAATATATAAAATCTAAAATACATCTAAGATAAATGTTCCAAACAGATTCCAGCCTGATGTGTGAGCAGTCCGGAGACGATGCGCAAGAACACACACCCGTGTGTAAATAACCTGGAGGAAAACACAGAAGAGCTCTATGGAGATGTTCTTAATTAGAGATTCCACATCAGTTTACAGATAATCAACAACAGAGAACTTGAGGAAATTAGGCTAGGACCTAAAAATGTAAATAACCTGGAGGAAAACACACAAGAGCTGAGGTAGAAATTGCATGAGGAAGACTTTTAAATTCAAGACAGCATTAAATAAATAAATGTATAATATATACCTAAACAGAGTACTTCTGCTAACTTTCAGCATTCCGCTGACACGTCCAATGACATTTCTCAAAGCAATTCGAAGCCTCCCACGCTCGGCCTCCCGCTTGCAGTGACTATACGTATTTAAAATTAGATTTTTCCATTCCATTTTCACACTTTTATCGTTCTGTAAATACTACTTAATCGCACTCAAATTCTTCTTACTAACTAGTGACACCTTGCATGCTTCACTGCTACCACTATTCGCGCAAGCCACGAAACGCTCACCAGCTGCAACTCGCACGACTTGCACGAGCCGCAGAGATATAAATTTACGTCATCATATATACATAGAGCCTATATGTTACATTCAATATTATAATAAACATGGCAGTCAATGATGAGAAAAAAAAAAAAAAAAGTCAAAACAAGCTTTTGCAGTTAATTTCATTGCATCAAAGAAAAAAAATATAATGACCTGTTCCCAAGAGCCTTTGCAAACAACGCAGGCTCCCTCTCAACATCCGGGTCACTTACAGATCCAGCTTGTCAGGAATGCGACCGCGGTATTCAAATGGCAGTCACAACGCCGCTTCAATATACGTTTATCGACAAACTGACTTTACTTGGATAGACGAGGACCCCAAATGTATGCCAACAGTTGGGGTAATGGGATAGTCTATAAGACCTGGCGTCAGAATCAGTGAGTTATGGTTTTGGTGGAAATTACAGGCATTTATAGGTGTCGGTCGGAATTGTTGGACACACTATAATAAGTAGTTTAATGGGTTACTGGTGCCAATGATATTCAATGCAACTGTTAACAGTGACATTTATCATCGACTGGGCGACCCTGCACTTCCCTCAGTCCGTGATTGACTAAATATCAAAACCTACGCTTCATTAATTGTTTATGGCTTCACTGAACATGATGAAAGTTTCAAAATTAAAACAAATAGGGTAAAGTCGGGTAACAAGGGCCCCCTAACTATTTTTTGCTGAAAAATCAAAAGAGAAGAAAGGTAACACAAGGTACCCAATCGTTTTCGATAAAATATCGAATAATGTACTATTTTATCAATATTTTGCTCTTATTATTCAAACAGATTTCATTTTATACGAATAAATAATAAATTGAAAAATTAAAAAGTGCCCATATAACACGAAGGTGAGGGTAATTTGGGCACAATGTGCCCATAGTAAACTTACATATGCCAAAATTAAACTAACCTAAGCCAAAAACGTGATTCATAATTTTTTCTGCAAGGGTTCAAAATGACTTCATATTCTATAAAAGGTGTTAAAATTACACAATGTATCTACTTTCCGTTCCCCAGTTGAATTATGGTTCGTTTTACTCTAAAACGGCTGAAAACCTTCATTCTATGTTGATCTTTGAGCAAAAATAGTTAGGGACCCATATTACCCGACTTTACCTTATAGGGTATAGATGAAATATTTAAGACGCAATACGCGTCACATCCCCCCCCCCCCACACGCACATATACACAGGATACAAACATGCTAATGCGCTTATGTGAAATCATGCATGAAAGTACAAAAAGCGAAATGCAAAATAATAATCAGCAAGAAATTGCCGAAATACTTGAACCAAAAGCAGCGATTGCATCGAATGCGTCGTTACTGTTTGCACCTACATGTACATTCACGCAAGGCATGCTGTACGCCTAAGGCGGAGAAAGATCACGTGTTTCCGGTCACCCGACCAACTGTTCTTCTGAAGTGCGGACTCGTAAATTTAGGGGCCACGTTAAAAAAAAAAGTTTTTAAAAATTTCTACCTAGTGTATCTATTTTTTTTTCCAAAGAAATCGACATTATTTTCAAATCTTTCATTCATTTCTGTGCGTATGGCGAGTTCTGTATCTTGAGTGTTATCAGATTTTTGTTTGTAACAATTTTTTCCTGCCTACCGACCAAATTGGAAAAAAAAGAATATGTGACCGGAAACAAATGATTTTTTTGGGCCTAATTTACTTCAATGTTTATATATAATAGTCAAATCTGATAACAATCGTAAGAGAGCTCAAACAATTTAATAGAAAATCGGTGTGAATGACCAAGAGTCAATTACAATGTATGTAATGTATTGCAGGCTTAATAACAACGCCGGGTTCTACCTTTGCACGAGAACTCGCTAACAGAGATCACATGTAAAATATCAAACAGTTTAATAGAAAATTGGTGTGAATGACCGATAGTCAATTATAATACTGCTACAGACATGTATCTGGTAATGTATTGCAAGCTTATTACAATGCTGGATTTTACCTTTGCACTAGAACTGATTAACAGAGATTACATAAAATCTCAAACATTTTAATAGAAAATCGGTGTGAATGACCAATAGTCAATTGTAATGCTGCGACAGACATTATGTATGTGGTAATGTGTTGTAGGCTTATAACAACGCCAGATTCTACCTTTGCACGAGAATCACTAACAGATATCAGATGTAAATGTAGGTTGGTACTTTGGAACACCTGCACATTCTGTGTGATGTCATAGGAAACATTTTGACATCGAATAGATGCATCTGGTGTATCACAAAATTTCTCTGAGCATATGGGACATTCTGCATTGGCTTTTTCAAACTTTAAGGTAGAATCCGGCGCTATTTGGTTGCCACGTTTCCTTTTAGCTAGCATAGGACGGGAGGCATGACTAGGCTGTTGAGCCGTTTTGGTCACAATTTTTCTGAGGACGCTTCTGTCTAGTTTGTGTAGACTTGGAGGATGGCTGAACATTTTGCTGCTTTTTCTAAGACCTTTGTGCTGTAGGGTTTTTTTCAGGGGCATTGGCTTTTTCCTTTACTTTTTCTTGTCTCTCCCACATTGAGCTCTTCTTTGTACTGCAAACTAGTCAGCAGCTCAGCGTGGGCTACTTTACGTTTTCTACACGATGCACAGCTACAATTTCCCTGAACCTTTGGTATCAGAATCAAGAAACAGAATGATGTAGATCGCTCAGTGTCAAAAATCTGGAATATATGTGGCTATATTATATGGATATTTCACGGTAAACATCTTTTACTTATTCATGAATTTTGTGTATACTGGAAATCAGGGGCCGTGGAAGGTAAAAAATATTGGGAGAAGGGGCACTTTGCGTTAGGACTTGAGATATATATATATATATATATATATATATATATATATATATATATATATATATATATATATATATAGTCACACACATATATGTATATATATATATATATATATATATATATATATATATATATATATATATATATATATATATATATATATATATATATATATATAGTGTAGTCACACAAAACAGGTAAATAGAAAACATAGAAACTAGCATATCACTACAAATAGGCCTATATAAATATGTACACAAGCAGATGTTGCAGCGTTATAATAGCCATTTGTATCATGACTTTATATGATGATCAGATGGGAAAACTTGCACGCATTTTCAAGAAACTGAGTCTCAGACAGATTACTGAGATCTACTTCTTTCTACCTTTTATTTTGACTTACGCACTAAACAGCAGATCTATAGATATAGCTTCTGTGAAGATTCATTTGCCACTTGGGGGGGGGGGGGGGGTACTTGCATTACCTTGGTAGGTATATAGACACGGTGGAAAAGATCCAAGTTTTTCAACAATGTTGAATGTTGACACCTACATTATTATCAGCAAGTACGAATTTTCCGCATTTTCGAGTAAAAGTATAACCTAATATTGACCCCCTGTTTTATAATGTGTATATAATAGGGTTTTTACTGTGCAGGGAGCCTATAGACCCATCTTGGAGGAATGACTAACAAGTTATTCCTCCAAGATACCCATTAGCACAGGAACTGCCCCACCCCCACCCATCCGCGAGCCTCCACACCTTTGAAAAGTGATATTTTTGTTCAATATTCTACTCACATTCTGATGCGCGAGTACATAAAAACGGTGGGCAAACAAGTGACGAGCTTTCGGCGACATATATTGGCTTTTCATTGCATATCATTAGTATCATTAACAGGGACACTGATGAGATTACCATCAAGGCGGAGGAACAGACATCCTACCAACGCCGACACCTCCACACTCACGGGAATCTGGAACTTATGGCATGTGGTTCAAACTTTCCTGGAGCGAGGCGTGACGATCGCACACATGACTGATCACCTGTGCGTTTACGCTCAGCTGTTGTTGCCCAGGTAGGTATCGCCAGGGACCTGCTGTAGGTGTAAGACCAGTTACCCCTCAAGGGCGGGCCAACTGATCCACACTTTTTGATCGAGTACCGGTACTGAATACTGTTCTTGTGTCTATTGGATATTAATATCACAGGAACAGCGCATCCCAAATTAAGTCCAATCATAATTTTGGATATGAAAATACTTTTCAACTGTGCGTTTTAAAAATGCATTGCTACTTTAGAAATATTTTAAATCATTTGATAACCTTGTGTGTTTTTTGAGACATATTTGGCGCGGGTACCATGGAAGTAAGGTACACAAAAACGCGTGTAAAAAAACCTAACAATATGACCCTCATTTTCTTGATTTTAAATTGTTGCTGTCGGCATAAACGTGAAGTAGAATGCAAAGGAATAAGAATAGAAGTTGTGATTTTACCTTGCAAATGGGAGAAATAAGTCAGCGAATTTCGCCATTTAACATGTAAATGTATTAGGCCCAGGTTACTGGTCTAAGGCCTTTAACACTTGCCTGGTCACGCTGAGCGGACGAAGCAGCAGTCCACCGGGCAGTCCGCTGGGCAGTCCGCAATGCACTACAAGAGCAAAACTCAAACTCTTTTGCGAGCATGACAGTAGTTGATTTAAAACTTCATAGGAATAGTTTATTGCATGAACCCGCCATCTGGTGGGTATGGCACAAAATACAAAGTCAGGACCCAAAGCTACAGCAAGGTAATGCTGTCGGTCCCCATTCAGACAGACATATGAAAAAGTGAGCTACCAACAACACATACACATATAAAAGTTAAGGAAAGGAGGAAAAAAAAAACTTAACTAGGTTATGCATTGCACTGTAATCTCTGTTCAAAGGAAGAGTTAATATAGCTATTTACATGCTTGAAGACCTTGAGATCGCCATTGTTGTATGTCATTAGCAATTTAAATTTATCTTCTTTGGAGAGTGAGTCAATATTATATGTTGTTAGAGAGTCAAACAGTAGTTCCTATTTATTGAGTATCTGGCACAGTCTAGCATAAAATGTTTATCATTTTCAGTGGAGTTACAATAGACTATTTTGGATGCACTGATGAATTTGATATAGGTATTTTAACACAGAGCATAGATTTGAGATGATGATTGGGTAGCTACCTAGTTCACCTTTAATTGCAGCTGTGCATGATTTCCGATGTACCCCTAATATGAATCTGCATAGTTTGTAATGTACCTGTTCGGTGCCCACTCGTTCACTTAGGTGCATAAAGTTATCCTTGTTGAGATTCTGAAAAAAGAGGGGAGCCCATACTTCACTCCCATATGATAATATAGGCAACAATAAGCTGTTGAAGAGTTTAAATGATAGGTCAGCGTTACCATTAGTGTTAAAATATCTCAAGTTGAAAAGAGCCTTGTTTGCTTTGTCTTTCAGTTTGGACACAGCCAGGTTAAATGTTCCAGAGGCAGTAAATTCAATGCCAAGGTAGCAATAATTTTGAGTAATTTCAATCAAGTGTTTTGTAACAAGAAGTGATATACCTTGAATTTAGAGCCACCTTTGTTGAAAATTATCATTTTTGTTTTATTTAGGTAGATTTTTAGTTTCCAATTATCGCAGTAATCACTAAGCTTATTTATTGCATTTCGTAGGCCAGTGCTGCTTTCGGAGAGAATGACCAAGTCATCTGCATATAGCAGACAGCTCACTGGATATGAATCTAGTTCAACGGGGCAGCATGTTTTATCAAATATTTTAGGCAGGTCATGTATGAATAGGTTGATCAATCCCGGACTTAAGACACATCCTTGTTTTACACCCACACTAGAGTTGAATGTCTATGAAAGTCCTGCCTTAGTTTTAACAGAGTAAGAAACTTCACAGTACATATTTTGGATTATTCCAAGGAAATTTCCACTAATGCCGCAGGTAATGAGTTTGTACAGGAGCGCTTGACGCCATACTGTATCAAATGCAGCCTTGAAATCTACAACACATCAGAAGAGGTATTGCCTTGGGAGGCGATTCAAGTATTTATCGATTATGGTTTTCAATGTAAGAATGTGGTCTGAAGTTCTACAGTTGCGGCGAAAGCCAATCTGGTTACAGGGGATTGTATCATGTTTTTCAGTAAAGTTCAGCAGTCTATTGTTCAGAACCGAACAGAATAATTTACACAGGTGCCTAGAGACTGCAATTCCTCTATAGTTGTTTGGGCTAAGTGGGTCACCTTTCTTGTGGATAGGCGTAAGGGTGTTAGTTCGCCAAAGATTAGGAAAAGTCTCATTAACCAAGATGTTATATAATTTAGCTGGAGCAGGAGTTAGAACATGTTGACCACATTTTATCATTTCATTCCTTATTCCGTCAAGGCCAGGAGACTTGTTATTTTTAAGTTTAGATATTGCACGGCTCACCTCTGTGTTAGTTATCATGGAGTTAAGTTCATTAAAAGTTGTATCTTTATTTTCTTTTATATAGGTCTCAAGGTCAGGTGCACTATGGTGATCAGTTCGGTTTAAGAGGCTCTGGAAGTGAGCAAACCATTTGCTGGGGCTTATCGCATTACTAGGTTGTTTACGTTCACGTTCAGTCAGTTCATTGTAAATATTCCAGAAAGCTTTTGGGTTTTTGCTCTCAAGATTCTGTAGTTGCTCAATCATTTTCTGTCTGAAGGCCCTTTTTTTGTTATTTACCAGTTTTTTTATATAACTTACGTTTTTGCCTGTATAGTGTAAGGAGAGAATTATTAAAAGGTTGGGCTCGCAGTTGGCTACAACGTTTTTTCATGTCTTTGTACATCCCTACACAGTCAGCATCATACCACTTTTTGTGTTTCTTTTTCCTATTTCTCTTGAAGTTTCTGGGTCTAGCTCTTTTAAAATGGGCCGTCTCAGCAGTTTTGTAAAAAAATTCATTCAATTTCAATACTGTATCATCTATTGCTTGAGGGTTGCCCTCATCGAGCTGGTGCATTAAATCGGTAATTTGTTTTTGGACATGAGCTGTTGAGATGGCGTAATTAAATTTAAGATCATCACCTTTTTGCCATATAAATTGAGTATTTAGAGCATGAGATTCGGACATGCAAGCTATATAATCATTATCTTCGTTACATGAATAGGGACCAGTTGTGATACTGGTCGATATCTTACAGTGGATTGACCATGGTGTCAGATTATGGACATGAAAATGTGACAGTCTACTGAAGAGAGATTTATCCGCAAGCATGTAGTCAATAACTCTAGGTGAACCAACATGATTATAACATGTAAACT
The DNA here is from genome assembly GCA_964020975.1 of Hermodice carunculata. Lineage (NCBI taxonomy): Eukaryota > Metazoa > Annelida > Polychaeta > Eunicida > Amphinomidae > Hermodice > Hermodice carunculata. The sequence goes on from OZ026628.1 coordinate 5,692,015, forward strand.
GGCCACAACTATCACCTAAAAGTCTCCCATTCAGAATTCTAAAATTATATGAAAGATAGACGGGTGCAATGCTCCCAATACAGAAAGCAATCATACATGTTCTGAAATAATACTTTCTATTTGAAGACAATAGAGCCATGCGCTAAAACGATATGTCCCACGGAAAATCTTGACCAACACGGGAAAGGGACGAATTTGAGCGTCTGTGTGTGTAGTATTTGTGAAAATTTTGTATGTTATATAAAGTTTTCCCAATGCCAGGGTAAAATGATTGATTTTACTTGTATTTGTGAAGCATTCATTAATATTGAATGTAGAGAATTGGGGAAATTGTCGGTATTATGTGCGCTTAACTTTCTGGGGTTTTTTGTTTTTTTTTCGCTTTTTTTTTTCTGGGACAGTACAATGTGATTATAGAATGGAGCACATGTAACTGTTTACAAGATTTTGCCCATAATTCCTGGTCATACTGCTGTTTCCGCTCTCTTTTCCTTTGTAGGGTAAAAATTCCCGCTGAGTGCATTACCTTGTTTTTTACCTAAGCCCAAGGCAAGGAGTTCTATTGGCCGGTGGTGATTTAGCACCCAGGTATGAATATCTTAGGTTCCGTGTTATGATTGAAAATAATAAACAATCTTATTCAAGAAATAGAAAATTAGATGGTAAATAAAAGGAAATAAAAATGTTCATTGAAAAACATTGTAAACCAGTTGTACAGCATGCATCCAGTTTATAGAACATCTGTCCTTCAAAGTTAGAGGCAAACTTTCCAAACGTGATACAAATCATAAGACAAGTTCATGTTTCAGGCCTACGTGTAAAACTTTTTTTGGCAAACACACACAAAGTCACATTTAAATATTTTCATATGCATATCTAAAATGTCAGAGTTCGGCCATTTAAGTATTTTCTTCTTTATTTCATATTAGAGAAACTGGATGCATGTGGTCACATGATCAAGTATGGCTGGTATAAATACCTCAAGGAGCTGGCTGTTCTTCAGCCAGCCTGGGGTTGTATTGCGGAGAAAAGATTGTATTGTAAGGCTCGTCAATACAAGATTTTATTATCTTACAACCTCATGTTTGCTCTTCTCTCTGTTTGGTTTTGTTTTGTTTGGTTATTTGGCCCCTAAAGTATTCATTTTCCATTTCCTAAATTATTCACATCTTTTACATTCTGTTTTTGGCACTTTTAGATAATAACTGATCTCTCTCATAAATTGTATTGCATTTATTTATAATCAAACCATAAACTTCTATTTTATGGTCTCTTTGAAACTCAAAATCAATGTTATGGCCTTTCCTGGACCTCTCATCAAAATCTACGCCAAGCGACTGCTTAAGTGATAACTCAAGTTGACATTTAGCCATAACATATGGTGGAGAATCCGGGTATTTGAGCCAAGGAAACATAAATTGCAAACTGCCAAGTTATTTTCAGCTTGAAAAAGAAAGGAAAAGCCAACCATATCACCATGACGGACGCAGAGTTCAAGGAAGAAGTGAAGAAAACCCTGGAACTCCTGAAGGACCAGCTGCAGACAATCGGGAGCAAGGTGACTCAAGTGCAAGAAGAGACCTCCCCCATGACAGGTAATGGGAGTTTTTTTCGCACACTTACATTCAGTGGGCTTTCAAGAGAAGACGCTAGGTCTTTCCTAGAGAAATTTCTCGCTCAAGCTGATTTAGGCAAGTGGAGTGACGAGAAAAAATTACGAATTTTCAAGCTTGCAATGACTGATATGGCAGAAATTTGGCACAGAGAATTAAATGAAGATATCAGAAGTGATTGGAACAGATTAGTTGCAGCTTTCAACAAAAAATTTAGAAATGAAGATGATAAATGGATCTTGGAGGGGACACTCCATTCAAAACAACAACAGCCAGGAGAAAGTGTGGAGAGTTATTCAAATGTGATGAGAAAACTTTTTGCAAAACTGAACAAAAGTGAATCTGAAAGATTAACTCTTTTTGTGCATGGCCTCAGGCCAGAACTCAGATCTTTTGTGTTGGGAAAAGATCCCAAAACTGTGGATGAAGCTGACAGTGCTGCCCGCTTATATGAATGTGTGGGAGCAGCAGGTCACCAGCAACCACAAGTGACCATGGATGCTCTAAATACTGTAAAGGACGTAATTGAAAGGCTTGAAAAAAGAGTAATGAGCATAAGCATATCAAAAGAAGAAAAAGCAAAGCCCCAGGGACAGAAGCAGCATCAGGACAGGTCAACAAAGGGCACAATTATTTGCAACAGGTGTGGAAGAAGAGGTCACAGTGCCCAAGCTTGCCCAAACGCCAAATTAATTTGCTGGGGGTGCCGTCAGCTAGGGCATATCATTTCAGAATGCAAAAGTAGACCAAAGTTCAATCAACAAAATTTTCATCAAAATTATGGTCCACAACCAAATTTTGGGCAACAAAGTTTTGGTTCTCAGAATTTTGGGCCACAGAACCCATTCTCACAAGGTTTTGGTGGACCACAGAATCATGGCAACCAGAATTTTGGGCCCATGTCTTTTGATGCACAAAATAACCAACAAGATTTAAACCACTAAAACCCCACTTTAACAGAGGGAATAAAGCAGGGGAAATATGTACTCTTGGCCCTCATTCAGACCCAGAATGTGAAATTGCACTTGTAGCAGACAATTTTGTTAATGTGCAAATCAACAAAATTAATGTTTGGGCATTGGTGGATACAGGGGCCCAGATATCAGCAATCAGTAAAAATTTTTATGAACAGCTGGCCTTAGATGTGAACTTGAAACTTGAGCCATCAGTCATATGTAACGCCAGTACTGCAGCAGGCAGTAGAATGCAAATTTTTGGTCAGACCAATATCACATTTTGTTTGTTAAATGGAAAAAGAAAACACCACAAGTCCACTCACAAATTCCAAATTATACCAGGGCTGTCACATGATTTCATATTGGGAGTAGATTTTTTAACAAAAGAAAAGGCAGTTATGGATTTCTCAAAAGGAAAGATAAACTTGAAAACAAAGTACCAAGTGCGAGTCATTGATGGTATTGAAATACCAAACAACACTGTTATGCCTATCTTATGTAAACTGAGAACACAAGGTACAATGCCACATGGTGTATCTGGAATGTTCAGTGGGTCAAAGCAGTTATGTAGGTTGGGTGTACCACTGGCTTATTCAGTGAGCAAAGTTTTGCCAGGGAATAAAATCATAGTTCAGGTTATGAACACACAGGATGCTCCATTTCAGTTGAGAAAAAACACAAGAGTGGGTTGTTTGGAAATTTTCCAGTCACCAGAACAAGTGCATATAAGTGTTATTGACACCAAGTCTACAAATTGTGGTCAGGGAGGCCACACATCCCCAAACATTGTAACTGATAGCAGTAAGTTACCTGATAAACTGAGGGATATTGACTTGAGCAAATGTGACATTTCTGAAGATGAAAAGAAACAGTTTATACAGTTGCTGTCTGAATACAGTGACATTTTTGCCAACACAACAGCTGAGCTGGGTAGGACACATTTGATTGAGCACAAAATAGAGCTTGAGGAGGGACACATGCCTTTTAGAGCAAGACCATATAGGGCCAATCCTGAACAACGGGAAGAAATTGATAAGCAAATTAAAGAAATGTTGGATGCTAAAATAATTAGGCCAAGCAACTCAAATTATGCTTCACCAATAGTTTTAGTCACCAAACCTGATGGCAGCAAAAGGTTCTATGTTGACTATAGGAAACTGAACAGTATTACCAAAATTGATGCTTATACCCTCCCTAGGATTGATGACACCCTTGACAGCTTAGGGGTTAATCACCCTACCCTATTTTCGGTCTGTGATGCCCGCAGCGGGTTCTTCCAGTGCCCTATGGAAGCCTCTAGCATTGAGAAAACAGCATTTGTAACTCATTCAGGTCTCTATGAATTTGAAGTCATGCCTCAGGGTCTCACAAATTCTCCAAGTGTTTTTCAGAGATTAATGGACAATGTGCTCAGAGGGTTAAACTATTTTATTGCCCTAGTGTACATGGACGATATTATAGTGTATTCCCGCGATTTTACAGGTCATTTGCATAATTTGAGACAGGTATTTGATTGCTTAAGGTCAGCAGATATCAAACTCAAACCATCAAAGTGTTGCTTTCTGCAGAATGAAGTTAAGTACCTTGGTCACATAATCTCAAAAGAAGGGTTAAAACCTGATCCTGGTAAGATAAAAGTCATACAAAACTACCCTGTGCCACATAATGTGAAAACTCTAAGACAAGCTTTGGGGTTATTTGGGTATTGCAGACGATTCTGTGAAGGATATGCAAAAATTGCAAGTCCCCTGTTTGCTCTGCTCAAAAAGCAAACACCTTTTGAATGGACAGAAGAGTGTCAAAAAGCATTTGACATTTTAAAATCAAAATTAATCACACTACCTGTCTTGGCATACCCTGATTTCAGCAAGAAATTCTTGGTTTATACAGATGCAAGTGCAAACAGCATAGGTATGATCCTTTCACAATCCATAGATGGACAGGAAAGGGTTATTTCATATGGAGGAAAGTCCTTGAATAAACATCAAAAGAATTACAGTACAACTGAAAAAGAATTGTTGGCAGTAATATTGGCATTCCATCATTATGCTCCTTATCTTAGGGGAAGAGAGTTTGAGCTAATCACAGATCACCTGGCATTGAAATGGCTTCTAAACCAGAAAGAGCCACAAGGTAGACTGGCCAGATGGTTAATGGCAGTGCAAGAATATAAATACACTGTGACTCACAAACCAGGTAGAATCCACAGTAATGTTGACCCAATAAGCAGAATAAATCATGAAGAAGTTGATGAAGAAGAACAAATTATATGTCCTGAAATGTTTGCATTGGAAGAGGACAACGACAAACCTGTCACAACACAGCCTTTGCTGTTTAATGAATTGAAAGACCTGCAAAGAAAAGATCCATTCTGTGTCCCAATTATCAAATACCTACAAAATAGGGTGCTTCCTGAGGATGGAGCTAAAGCTAGGCACCTGCTAAAAGAAAGAGGGGACTACATTCTGATAGAAGATGTTTTGTACCATCTAGATTATCCACCAGGAAAAGGGTTAAAAAAGGACAGATTAGTCCAGCAAACTGTCATACCTGAAAAATTAGTACCTGAAGTTTTAGCTGCCTTTCATGATGAGGTTACTGCAGGACACCTAGGTATAGCTAGGACTTATCAAAACATCAGGCAAAGATATTATTGGTGGGGAATGGCTGCAAGAATTAAAAAGTATGTCCAATCTTGCCATTCTTGCCAGACAAGAAAGAGGCCTATCAAAGCAAATAAGGCTCCCCTTATTCCCATTCCAGTTGAAGGTCCCTTTGACAGGTGTGCTATTGATGCTGTGGGTCCACTTACAGTAACCAGCAGAGGAAATCGTTACATTGTTGTCTTGTCAGACTATTTGACCAGATATGTTGAAGCCATTGCAGTTCCAGACATCAAGGCAGAAACAGTAGCCAGAGTTCTATTTGATGAAATTATTTGCAGACATTCAGCTCCAAGAGCTTTACTTTCAGATTTAGGACTGTCATTTTTGGCAAAAGTTGTTCAAGAATTGTGTAACTTTTTTGATATTAAGAAAGTAAATACAACTGCATATAGACCACAAACAGATGGTTTAGTTGAAAGGTTCAATGGAACTCTAATCCAAATGTTAAGTTTTTACACTGCTACAAACCAAAAGGATTGGGATATATTTATCCCAGCTGTGACATTTGCATACAATGTTTCCCCAGGAACTGAATCTACCTTGTACTCTCCATTTTTGTTACTATATGGGAGACAGCCAAATTTGCCAACTGATATAATGTTGCGCCCCACACAGTTTGAGAGTGACAGTGTCCGTGACCACTTTAACTCTATTGCTACCAGAGTACATCACTTTCAAGAAGTGGCCAGAGAAAATTTACAGTTAGCACAGGCCAGAATGAAAGATCACTATGACAAGACGAGCACTGAAGTGAACATCAAAGTTGGTGATTATGTTTTTGTTCATACACCAGCAGCAAAAGTGCGTTTGTCAAAGAAACTTCTCCACAAATGGCATGGACCCTTTATTGTCAGTGAAAAGCCCTCACCAGTGCATGTAAAACTCATCAGGGCCAGTGACAATAAACATATTCCAACTAGGGTTCATGTAAATAGGGTTAAACTAGGGTATCACAGAGACATCAGACCACCAGACACCTTAGAAATAGAAGAGATACCTGTTACTGAAACTGACAACCTTCTTGGTGAAAATGATTTTCCTCAGGATAGTTTTGATGCATCACATTCTGAAGATGAAGGTGGTGAGCCTCAGAACTCCCAAAATGCTCAGGCTGATAATGATCAAGCAACTGATGTAGAAAGTGTTGAAGATAAAATTTCTGAGTCTGATACAGCTAGCAGTGAGGAAAATGAAACAGAGAAATATTATGAAGTTGAGAAAATAGTAAAAGCCAGAAAAAGAAAGGGGAAACGAGAATATTTGATCAAATGGAAAGGGTACCCAGACAGTGATAATACATGGGAACCTGCATCAAATTTGAATGAATATACCAAACAGTACTTGAAAGACAACCCAGGTAAATTTGCAAAATTGAAGACTAAGTACAAATGAAAAACAGTTGAGAATTAAAGTTTATAAGACAGGACTAAAGAGAGAGAGAAAAACAAAGGTTCAAGCCTCTGCTCTTTTGTTTCCAGCAGTGAAGATATTCATTGTGTTTACACTGCTGTGCATCATGGGTCCAGTTCAGGCAGACAGCCCACAGCAGCCACAGAGAGAGAATTTCCCACCCATAGTGGTGAGACATAATTACGGAATAATGTTTGAAAGGTATAAGACCATTGAGAATTCTGCCACAACATGGTCGCATACATTTGCTTTACCATTTCCAAAGAAAATACATATAGACAAATCTGGCAGGTTATGTAGTGGAGATAAGCAATCAGACCAAATCTTGCCTGGAAACTTAAAATCAATGTGTACGATGTACAAAGCATCTTTCCAAACCTACAATGCTTACCGGAGGAATATGTTAAGTGAACTTGTTGAAAACCACAAGAAAATTCAGACCTTGATACCACTTTACTCACAACCAGCTACTAAAAGAACAAAACGTGGTGTAATAAATCTTATTGGAAGTTTATCTAAGTCACTCTTTGGTACTGCAACAATGTCTGATATTGAAATGTTACAAAGACAAATTGATGAAATTGAGTCAACAAAAAATGAGGAAGTTGAACATCTTAAAATCACCTTGGAGAAAATGCAATCATATGAACAAACAGTAAATCGGAGAATTACAAATTTAACACGTGTAGCAGAACTCAATGGAAACCTGTTAAATAGTACAATTAATACCTTAAGTCAATGGCAACAAATTGTGCAGCAGCTTTCTGTCACAGTGAGACATCAAGCACTTGAAATACAAAAGACCAAAATAGCTATCAATCTTTTGAATGCCTATAGCGTTCAAGAAGTTCATGTGGTAGAGGGATTACTACGAGATTCTGAAATGAGAGTGCAAGCCATTCAAACTTTGTTGGAAGGATATCTGCCAATATATTATGTTCCCCCACATAAATTGAAAATATTTCTGAATAAATTACACTCAACACTCATAAACAGTTATCCAACTTTCCGTATTGCACAAACAGATGTCAGTTACTATTATACTGTTCCAAATGTAATATTTGCCAGGACAAGAAATCAATTGTACATTAAAATAAAAATCCCTATCACAACAACTGACACATTGATTCATTTTTATCACGTTACTGCTTTGCCAGTTCCAACTGTAACAAACCACACGACACAGGTGACTAAAATTACCGGTTTTTCAGAATATATTGGAATAACCAGCAGTAAATTGTTTTATGTAGAAACAAATAGAGCATCATTGGAACTATGTTATGGAAAACAAGTTCAAATATGTCCTAGAGTCTTTGCCATGAATGACCGTACAAAAGCTTCCTGTGCTTCAGCTTTATTTCATGATGAACCAGAATATATCAAAACAAAGTGTCGAAGCCATTTGATACCAGCCAGAGAAATACAGACTTATACATTTTCTGATTTGGGACAAGGTCGGGTGCTTGTAAACAGCAGAGATCCGTTTTTGATAAAGACATGTGCATTAAAACCTCCTGTAAAATTAACATCATGTCAATTTTGTATTTTAAAGTTGCCTTGTGCTTGCAATGTTCGATCAGCAGTTTCATTTTACCCAGCAACTTTAAATGAATGTCAAAAGTCTGAACAAATAACTTTTCTGTACCCAGTGAACCTTATGTATGCTCAACATGTCGTTGATTACAAGTCTATTTTCAATATAAGTGGCAGTCTTACTCTCCCAAAGCCGTTAACACTTCCAACAATTCAGTTTAATGCATACAAACACGATTGGCAACAAGTAGTTGAAGACGATAAAATTCTCCAAGTTGATTTAAACAAAACTGCGTACTTGGCTAAGAAAAACATGGACGCTTATGTGTCAGCAGCAGATGAACTTTCCTATAAATTACACTATGTCAGACAGTCTTACTCAGCCCCTGTGTTGCTCGGTTTGCCCAGTTTTAACATTATTTTTACGATAGCTGTTTTGGCACTTGCAGTATTTAATTTCTATAAATTGCGACTTGTACGGACACAGTTGGCCATGTTAGACGAACAAGGTCCCCCCAAAAAGCCACCCAGGGCATTTGTTATGTCTGCCTTATCTGAAGCAGACGAAATTGATACGAACATAAATTCTGAAACAATAGAGCTGAAGGCGTCTCCTGAACACAAACCTGTCACGTACGCTCATGACATTGAACCTCAAACTGAACCCTCAGCTGAGACAGGCACACAAACGTCACTTGAAGAACTACCAGTGACCGGTACGAACCCAAACAATGTAACTTCAGACGAAACTGATACCAATGAAAGTCCGATGTCTGGCCTGGTTTACTAGGGAAAAAAATGCGTATTTACGTGGCCATTGTTTCCCTGGTCATCCAAAGTTCTTGATTTGGCCCAAGCACCAAAAACTATTCTCAGCTGGAAACAAGTGCAAAAGGTGGGAAGTTTTCTAAGTGTTTATATTTTTATTAGTACGTGGGTCTTTTATAAACGCATATATTAGACTAAGTTAGCAATAATCTTTGATAACTATTAATGACATAAAAGGCAATTCTGTGAACGCCTCTGTCATTTTTGTGATTTCACATGTTGATTTAACACAAATAATCTTTAGCTATCATTGTTTCTCCTGTTAACTGTTATCCTTTGAATAATTTTGAATAAAGGTTTTCATTTATTCAGGAAAGGATACGAGACATTTTAATGTCAGGCATGTTTATATTTCATATACCATATAAGAGATTCTGAAATGAAGTATTTGTGACTATTTTCATTTCTTTAACGCATTATACGATTGTGAAATCACTATTATATATATTCACAGGAGGCTGACAACAGAAGAACTTCTGTGCAGCAAACTGTAATTGACATGTATGAATATGGTTATTCTTTATGTCGCCAAAATGGAGGCACATCTTTGTTGATTGATTGTAGGTTCTACATACACATATAATTTAAAATGTATCCAATTATGATGGACAAAGTGCATTGTGTCCATTAAATCTTATGTGCGAGGTGGCAGAAGTATAGGATTACGAGTTCCGATCTGTTTTTTAACTTTGGTCATGAAAAAAAAAAAAAAAAAAAGTGAGAGACACCTGCAGCGCCTTTGTTTGTATCCTCATGTTACACAGCCATACATAAATTTAAACAAGTTGTTCTTCTGCGTAACAGAAGCACATTTTTGTGAACGCAGTTTTGTACCCCCCCCCCCCAAAAAAAAAGAAAAAGAAAGAAAGAAAGAAGTCTGTCCACATGCATATTTGCCTGCTCATCTCTTCTTGCCAAATCGCACATACATTATATTATTTGATTGCACAATGGTAAGTCACAACTATCTTGACATTACCAGATACACTTCATGGCATTTACCCCCCCCCATTCGTATATAATCTTTTTTATATTAGTATAAAGGACACTAAACCTGTTGTCCTTGGTGCGGATGCCACGACACACAATTGTTCAACCTAAATATGGTAACCCTTGTGTTCTCAGAGTGCATTTCATATTCTATTCGCATATATATAACCATACAAACTTCTTTTTTGGTATTGGTGTATGTGTTGGATATCACATGCATATTTAAAGCAATTAACGTGGTTATGTTGTGTCTTGTACACACACATACCCCCAAGTTATTAATTGCTTGTTATTGTTATTATTATTGTTTGTGTATAGGTCAGTAATGAGATGATCTATGGAATTGGGAGTCACACGCGTTCGGCGTAACTGCAGTGCGCCGCGTTTTTTTTGTAAGATTGTGATGGATCATTTGAATTTGAAGCAATTATTGTCGTAATTGTATGTGACAATTTCAATGTACTTCAAATACATGAATGACCGCATTTCAATATCGGTCATAAGAAATGATTTTTGAGTCACAATGAGATTGAGGATTTGTCGCGTGATATAGGTTTAGTTGAGTGTATAACAACTGGTAATTGTTACTTGGGAGACGTCTCAAGATACGGTGCCGAGTGTGTTATATTCATAATATGGCAAGTTATGACATAAACGTTTCAATTTTGAGACGCGATAACATTATATCCTTTGACGTTCGCAGATACTCCTAGGTGTCAGCATACAGTAGGAATAAAGACTCTGTTGAACACACACACACACACACACACACACATATACACACACGAGCTGATTTTTTTTACTTGAGGAAGTACTTGTCTTGTTTTGTGACGGGAGATTCCCGCCATATTGGTGATTTAGCGTATCTGACACTCAGTACACGTTTGATCTATCAGTAACACGTTGTCACCGCGACCCATGTACTATGTAATCGCATATCATTTATATAATTAATAAAATATATACACAGTCACAAAAAGGTTTCACGATGTGCACATTTGTATGTACTCATGCCCATTCGAGCGGCTCCCCACAAGTGATTTACGGCCATTGTTCTTTTTTTCTCTCACAAACAGTCCCTCCTTTCGGCTATCTGGACAGTGTTTATCTGTCTAATTATCAATAAACTTTCAAAGTTCCGATTTCGTTTGGAATGTCCTTGTGCATTATATTGCAACTCGTGAATCCAATTGGTGACATCCACATAAACTTGATGTTATGGGTGTGACATGCAAATACGCAACTTGCAATCGTATATAATGGTATAACAAGTTCTCTTGTTCTTTGTTCTTGTTTCTGCGTAAATTTGCTTTATATTTGCAGGAATTCAGCCATTGATCTTATCAAATCCTGTATGATGTATCATTTCATTGGCGAGCCAAATAATTCCGCAAACTTCATTGTCATTGTGAATGGCAGTTGCTCTCACCGCAACTATTGTGTGTGCAGTCATCACATGCTACCAGTACTTACCATAGAGCCGCACAACCACGCCCAACCACGGATATGAGGGAGTTGACTTTTCATTTTTTCGGGTACTCCGACGTTTACTCCTATTTATCTATCCGTTTGGACGACGATTTAAAGAAACTTTTCATTTCACAAGAACATTTACATCTTTGGTCAACACAGAATCATCGTTTCCAACTTTTCCTCGCTACCGACCTGTTCTCCAGACATTTGACCCAGACTGCCCAATTTGCGTCTCGTAATTTGACCTTTCACATTGCATTCTTCTCATTTTCCCCCTTATTCCTATGCTGGTGTGTGCGGCCTACTTCGATACAGTGGACATTCACTACTGAGACTCTTTGCATACTGAGTTTAAGTCATTTTAAAGATATTTTTCTGCTGCGTTTCATTTCCATGTGGTGAGCGTATAATACTGATATTTTACAGAACCTTCGTTGTGTTCACGTCATTCAACGGAATATCTAACCGAAATGGGACATTTCGTCTTGACGGTGGGAGTATGTTATGATTAAAAATAATAAACAATCTTATTCAAGAAATAGAAAATTAGATGGTAAATAAAAGGAAATAAAAATGTTCATTGAAAAACATTGTAAACCAGTTGTACAGCATGCATCCAGTTTATAGAACATCTGTCCTTCAAAGTTAGAGGCAAACTTTCCAAACGTGATACAAATCATAAGACAAGTTCATGTTTCAGGCCTACGTGTAAAACTTTTTTTGGCAAACACACACAAAGTCACATTTAAATATTTTCATATGCATATCTAAAATGTCAGAGTTCGGCCATTTAAGTATTTTCTTCTTTATTTCATATTAGAGAAACTGGATGCATGTGGTCACATGATCAAGTATGGCTAGTATAAATACCTCAAGGAGCTGGCTGTTCTTCAGCCAGCCTGGGGTTGTATTGCGGAGAAAAGATTGTATTGTAAGGCTCGTCAATACAAGATTTTATTATCTTACAACCTCATGTTTGCTCTTCTCTCTGTTTGGTTTTGTTTTGTTTGGTTATTTGGCCCCTAAAGTATTCATTTTCCATTTCCTAAATTATTCACATCTTTTACATTCTGTTTTTGGCACTTTTAGATAATAACTGATCTCTCTCATAAATTGTATTGCATTTATTTATAATCAAACCATAAACTTCTATTTTATGGTCTCTTTGAAACTCAAAATCAATGTTATGGCCTTTCCTGGACCTCTCATCAAAATCTACGCCAAGCGACTGCTTAAGTGATAACTCAAGTTGACATTTAGCCATAACATCCGCTCGATCGGGGTCGTGGGTCTTATTGTATGCCCGTGCGTTGAGGCGCAGCTCTGCTTCGTTTTTTTTTTTTTTTTTTGATTCTTTTTTATTTGCCTTGGCATTTAGGAGATCTTGATTTCAACATGTAGCGAAAGATTTTTCTAAAGTTTGGGCTTTTCATTTTTTCCCCGGCAGGTAAGTTTATTGTTTCGGCTGGAAACTTCATCGTGGACTCGAGGTTTTCTATTTTATCTTGGCTTTTGAATTGAGAAATGTTGGTCATTGACTCCTCCGTTTTCTGGCTTCTTTTCTTGTGATCCTGCTCGTTTATGTTATTCTTATGCTATCTATTTTTTAGAGGCGCATGAGAGAATGCTTAATTCAAGACCAGGTTGCTCATATTTTACATAAGTATGTTTTTCCATTGATTTCATTTGATACATTTTTCCCTCTCAAAGGTATACAGTTAAATGGGGGGGGGGGGGAGGGTGTTATAAAGGGCTATTGGACCATGTAACAGTCTGATATATTTTTTTGTTTGTTTTGTTTTGCTTTTTTTTTTTTTTTTTTTTTGTTTTTTGGGGGGGGGGGTTGTTTTTTGTTTTTTTTTGTTTGTTTGGTTTTTTTGGGGGGTTTTTGTTTTTTTTTTTTTGTTTGTTTGTTTTTCTTTTTTGTATAAAGAATGATTAGGAGAACTTTGAGTTGCAAACTGAATGTATTCGTAATCTCATGGTCCGGTGATCTACAACAGTCCGGTGATCTGTAAAAGTCCGGTGATCTGTAAAAGTTTTAAGGAGAACCATGATTTTTTTTCTGAAAGGCCTTGGGGTTGGGTATTTTCTTTCTTTTTTTGTTCTTTCATGCTATTGTGCATTGTTCTGTTGAATTGAAGAGAAGACATTCACTGAGTCAAAAATCCTTTCTGTGGTATAGAACATCGAGATCAGAGGTTATTAGATCTGGGGAAAATGGATTAAATCACATGTTAAAATAGGCTGTGCGACGTAAGTATGTGTTAGTTTAAACTCTGGGAAAGTAGCGAGGCGGGCGTAAGGAATTTTCCAGCGCTGTCAAACAGAAGCAATAGTCTACTCTTGGTGACTTGTTTGTAATGTCGTGGGGTGCATTCTAAGGTAAAAACGTCTCACAAACTATTACGAAGTCAAATGCTTTGTGGCGGGCTTTGACAGGTTTCAGGGATGGTTGGTCAGAACTGCCAGGTTATCTTATCCATTCACGCGACCAGGTTCGCATCCTAAGAAATGTACACAAGGCACTTTTCAGTTGAAATGATCGACCGCAGAAATCTTGTGCATTTAGATTCAGATTTTACCTGTCGATTAAAAAAGGAAAGCACTTTCACTGATAAGAAATATTTTTCCGCACGAATTGCCATGAATAGACTGAGTTTCCGGGTCTGGTAATATTTTTTATGGTAGCCAATGTATTTTTGTCGCTTCAACGTGTCCTCCGTTATTCTAAATTACGATAGGTAATTAATATGTGTTGGTTTTCTTCCCGGAATCATTTCCTTGGTTTTCTTAAAATTCTTAAGTTTGAACCTTTGAACTCTGTATGTCTGTACGCTGGTGACCGTACCAAGTCCGAAAATGATTACCTGCGTGTGCACCGCGATAAAAATGTCAGTTGCACGCTCAATGGTACGAGAGAGTGTTGGTCTGCATAAATTAGCAACTTTAGATTGACCGTTCGAGGGTCAGGCCAGGTCAAAGATGAGGTCAACCTCGAAGTGAGGCTGCTGTGTTATACCGCGATGATGAAATGTTTACAATTGATCACTTGTGTGAACTGAACAGTGTTGAATAGGTTTATGATAATGGTATTGGTAATGAAAAGAAAAATGTTTCATATATTGTTAATGGTAATTTGTTCAACTTTGTATGAGTTTATCTTCGCGTCACAAACTTATTTCTTCAATTGAAATAGCGGTTTGGATTTTTGTTAAAATAGAAACAGCTTAAGTGGATTTCTCTTCTTTTCTCTTTCGTTTCACAGAACAATATTAACATATACTGATTGTGATCGTACTTGTGTCTTCATAATGAATCACGTCGATTGATTTTGTACTTATTGGTTCATGAGAATTGATATAAAGTTTTCTATGTTGAAGTTAATATGTAATTTTTAGGTGGTGGAGCAGTTCTGTTGTCAATTATGAGTTGCATGTGACTGATAAGGATACTGCCTTAAGGAGTTTTATTTATATTCAGTTGCAACTCACTGATGGACTTGGAGAAGGCCTACAAGGGGTTGGATTACTCTGGTGGACATCCTCTTCTAAAGTCAAAGAACGGACATTTTCAACCATATACAATTTGTTGTCAGCTTAAGTGAGAGTGATGTCATTTTTTTTATTATTGTCCTACTTAGTCTGTGTTATGTTTGAAGTATATATAAAACAAATACGAATATAGACATATTTTATTTAGTAGAGTGGTTATTTTGCAACAAGGGTGTTAATCAGATCCCAAATTCCCTGGTACTTTCAAATCCAGGATTATGAGTTTCCCCCTGAAGGGAAACTTGACGTGGTCAGTCACTGTGACAGTGGAAACTTTTACTATTGACATTTTTCATTGGTGCAGTGATTGTTACACACCCAGCTGGTATAGATATCAGCGGCTTTGAACGGACAGAAACAGTGCACCTGATCTGAGATTTATTTATGTTACATTAATTTGTTATGTAATTAACTCAACATACTTGGTTTTTATTGGTCTAAATTACATTAACAGATATGCTAAAGTGGTTATTTGTTGGGTTACTTTCTACGGAGCCCCAGAGGGGAAATGAGGAAATAAATTGCATTCCCTCGCAAAAGTTTTGCGTTCCCACGCAAAAGAAATTTTTTCACAGCAAAAAGCAGTATCTGGAGCCCCAGGGGCGCCATAATACATTAAAATTTATGTCCTTCCACGAAAAAAATTATTTTTCCATCACGAATATTTTGCGTTCCCACGTAAACGTTTTGCGTTCCCACTCAAAAGTTTTGCGAGGGAACGCGAAAGTTTTGCGAGGGAACGCAAAAAATATTTTTTTCTCTCATGTCCCCGCTGGGGCTCCGTAATTTTCATATCAAATGCTTGGTTATTGTCGAGTGGAGAACGGTAAATTGGAAGACCTTTAATTTTACCTGATCTGAGTGGCAACTGAAAGGGAACATCTAACAATGCCACCAGCATAATTATAGTCTAGGATTGTTATTTTTCACATAACATGGCTGTGGTGTTGGAAGGCAGTAATACGCAATGGCTGATTTGCCCGTTCGTATATTGATACTGGAAATGGGTTTCCGCGGAATACAAAACTTTGACAGGTGTGAGGGTAACCTAAATAAGCATTCCAAAGTATGTAGTATTTGTTGCGCATGTTGCGCATCACCTTATAAACATCTGCACATCACACTTATCCCCCAGGGGCCCCAAAATGCCATGTTACCAATGTTTGCTCCGATTTGGTGTTGTCACGCGACAATCCAACAATCACTCTCCGTGTGCACAACGTCTCTGTCACAGGATACGGCACTAGTTCAATGGCGATATAAAGATCTTGGGAACAATACTTAAACTTTTGGAACAGTGTCTAATAAAAACAAAAAAAGGCTATACAGCAGATAATTTCGTTCAGCCGTTCAAAGTACTAGTACTACTACAGCCTCGCCCCTCTAGATTGGCTTAGTAAATGGCCGTTAGAGGGGCCTATAACGACCAGTGCTACTGCCTGATCCAGCGATGCTATTAGCGATACTTTGTAATGCTGACGCTTGCATCTTAGGCTATGGCTACAGCATATTAATTTCAGTTTAACCATCATTCATGTAGAGAATGCACATTTGCTATTTGCTCGTGCAGTCTGTCTCTGCTTCTCAGCTATGATGACTTAATTACATGTGGGCTGGTCCGCCAGTTTTCACTTTGTGAGCAGTTTCATTTTCTGCTTACCCGGGCGATAAAAGGGGCAGTTATGACTGTACAGTAGTTATGTCTTCATGCACAGAAAAATTTAAAATAAATTGTAGCATTTATTTTGTGACTTGCCTTTATATGTATTTCCATTGCAGCCATACTTTTTCTCGAGACATTTCATTACTATTATTTTGTCAAGATGACAGAGTCTGTTATCATGTGTCCGGGCAAAGTAAACTAAGTTTTCATCATTTATTCATAGAGGTAGTCGTCATGGAACTATTTTCAACAAATGCAACGTGCGTTGCAAGAGCACGAACCTCTAATTTGACTCGGAATAGTTTTGTGTTCTAACTGATGAATTACTGAGCACTGTTTGAATCTGCCTTTTGACAAATTTACAGATATTTATCTTGGTCTTATTCATTAAACCACAGATGAAACTGACAATGAGAAAATTTGTAGGCTGCATCAATGTAGCCACAAATAGTAGTACCTTTGATATGTCCTTACAATGTGTAAGGAAATGCAGTATCACAATTGCATATGACAACAAATATGAAACAGCAAGACCCATCGAAATAATCATTTTTATGTGAACAGATCTAGCTTTCACATTGCTCCCAGATTTTTTCCTGCTTTGTATCACCGCTTTTATGCAAAATAGATGGCCTATGAATATTAAAATACAATCGAACATGACACACATAACATATGTACCAGTGTATACAGATTTTACATAGTCTTGCACCGAATACATCAGAAGCCCCATTTCATAGAATTGAAACAGTTGCGTATCGTGTGCATGTTTATAATTTACCATTGAAAAACTTAAAAGAGACAAAGTTGCAATCACGACAAAGAGTAAACCTAACGTAAACTTAACAGTCATACGAGGTACTTTGAAGATAAGTATAATTGAAATAATGCGATCAATAGTCATAAAGGTGCAAACAGAGATAGCATGTATATGCGAGACAAGAAAGCATATAGATGCAAAGTCACACCATCCACTCTCTATCCACGACCTCCGGTGCAGAAAATAATAGCCTTTATGACGGTCATCCACCAGAAGAATGATCACTACATAAACTCCATTTGCAATTACAGTAAGTGCAAAGTGTAACTTAAACACTTGAATCACATGTTTTAACCCAATATTTACAATGTCTGCGAATGATAATAAATGTGCAAACAGGCAAATCAAAGTTATACTCTGCAAAATGAATTTAGCTGAGGGGTGGCTAATGAGCTGTGGGCAACATGGGCAAGTGGTGTATCCGTGTTGTACCTTATGTTTTAGACAACAGAGTTTTGCATGTTCAGATTCCAACGTTTCAAGTTTCCCTAAAGGATTTAAAGCTTTAGCGGTCACAAATTTTAATGTGTTACCGGTTAAGTTAATATGTTTTACCGATTCTAGACCTACGAATGTTAATTCATGGAGGCACGATATTAGATTAATGGAAACATCTAAATACTCAAGACTGACTAGAAAGAAAAACGCTCCATGTCTAAGATATGAAAGATGACATAAGTTTATTTTTAGTGTGCTCAAAGCAGGGAGACGATTAAACACCACATCGTGCATACTTAGCATTCGATTTCCACCTATGTTTAGTGACTGTAACATGGTAAGTCCTTTGAAAGCACCAAAGATACTTGACGTTATTTTGTTAAAAGACAAGTCTAATTCTTTCACCGCTGGACAACATGTTATAAAAGCTGAACCTGATACTGTTTCCAGCACATTATGACTGAGATCAAGTCGGAACAGGAGCCATAGCATTCCTTTAAAGGAAAATATACGAAGCTTGTTACCTTCCATCAAGATGACCCTCGTAAACGGAGATAACTTTGGTAAATTATTTAAACTTAGATCAACACATGATAATGCATAGCCTCTTTGAATACATGTATTGTCATATATATGTGCATCACATAAGACTTCATCATCTATAGAACCTAAACAGTGAATAATACCATCACAAACTTCCATAGGATGAACACATTCAACACTGTTCTTGCAGTGGAATAAAAGTGAACACAAATACATTTCACACTGTAGTTCTTCTGAGCCACAAGGACAATCCCAGCGATTATTGCAAACATAACGCAAGGGTATGCAGTAAGCATTCGGACATTTATACATATTTGAGCATGTATTTAGCGCACATCTCTCCAAATGGGTTCCACTGTGACAGTATAGTAAGCCACCCGACTCGTCAAGTTCAAAAATACACGACTGAGTTTGATGATAACAGACCGACCCAGTTTCTTCTTGGCAAGGAAGCCAAGTTGGATCATCACATAACATTGGGTGAAGTTTCCCCATCCTAAATGATGTCAGGAACATTTGGTCAATTGCAAGGGTCCTTCCCACAGTTGTATATGTCTTTCGTTTAGCATATGGCGAGATTAAACTAGTCTGATTTGTACATTTTTCTTCATCACTAAAATCACCAGGTCTTGTGCAATCTCTAGAATGATCACAAACCTTTGATGCAGGAATGCAACCTCCCCTTTCACATTGAAAATACAAGTCAGTGCAAATGCAGACAGGTTTTTTGCAATAACCATAGCAATAACTTAAATTGCCATATATATGTCTTGGATTTTGCTGAAAACATACATAAGTACAGTTTTCCTCATCCGAAAAACCCAGTGAACAATCGTTGTCACCATCACAAATATGATTCTCAGAAATACAAACGTTATTTGCACATTGGTATGATCCTCTTGGGCATCCATGAGGAGGTGGCTGAAGCGGAGATTCACAAATCGGCACATGGATGTCCACTTTATCCCCCTTTGTTTTGTTGTCAAAAGGTTCGAAATTGAAATCAATTGGTAATGCATAAGGCTTCAAGTGCCTGTTATGTGAAAATTTTGTTTGAAGCAATATAAGATCCATGACAAGATAATCCACTGAAGTTGACAAAAATAATGTAGGTGTGAAACTGTACAATTCATCGAGTTGTCTGTCTCGAACCAATATTGCAAACTTAGTATAAGAATTAAAAAGATTTAAAGAATAAATCAACCATTGTAATTTAACGACAATGTCTGCTAAGGCTGGATACCAAATTTGAGCTCTTAAAAAGGAATAGATGTTTGCAGCATATAAACAAAGAAATTCATTAACTATAGGTCGACCTTTATTAAAAAAGAAGTCAGACCTCCGCAGTAGAGCAACTGATTTCAACGGCAAACTAAATAAAAAGCTGTCCAATTTATTACACGTTTCGTTCAGCTGCTTTGTTATCATGGGGGCAAACAAAACTACAGTTGGTACAACAAACATAATGCATCTATCTGTCAGAAGTATCCATCTTTTCTTGCACGCAAATGAACTCTGTTTAGAAAGTTGGTGTTGACTCTCTAGCCAAGGCTCCTTCAACTTCAGAACACTGTTACGTTCGCACATGAATGCTATGTTATCAATGTATTCTGTGCAGGGTATCAGAATCCAGTTAGCATTTCCCATTTCATGCAACAAGATCATTGCCCCACATTTGCCCTGTTCGTTTGTGTAGATGATGTCAGTGACGTTATATTGCTTCTCGTGATACTTTAGATCATTACTCCTCCATATAAAAAGACGCTCTTTCACTCTGTCAGCATGGTTGGACATCCACTCAGAATACATGACTGGTTTTCCATCAAGCCATCTTGCTGATCCCTTTATTACCAAGGAAGTGATATATTCGTATGCATGTAATTCATTCATTCAGATTTACATGAAGCCACTTTGTACCAAGAACTAATACAACACTTTGCACCAAAATCAATCTCAAACATATTTAACAATCTATGGCATGCGCCTGTCAATGTATGATTGACGTCGTTACCTATGATTGCCATTTCATCCTTTGTTCATATGATAAATAGTGATTCCTGAAACATTTATGCTATATAAGCACATGGGTATTGGCTTTTTTGTGTGTAGCTTTAATTATATTGGTCAATTGTTTCAGTGAAAGCTCTGATGCAATGACCACTGCCATTAGCCTATCTGTCATTGGGATACACTTCAAAGTCACCTTACAATAGTTTTTAAGTTCAATTGCAATTTACTGCAGGGGCCACCTGCCTAAAGAAGCAACTATCTACAAATCTAATATGCGGCATTTTAACACACACGATCCACTGTTGTTGTATTGAATATTTAAAATGGATGTGGCATTCTCTGGTTTAATTTTTATTGAGGCCCCATCGACAACTTTGGTATGTGAAGGTGAAACTCTTTGTGGGCTATCCAACTATATCCTGATAATGATCTGTTAATAAAAATCTGCCACAGCATTTATACATTGATGGGTTTAGTTTTGATGTCTTCGATGTATTTAGGAAATGCAATACATCTAATTCCTTCGAAAAGGGAGTTTCATCAATCCTGTCACCCGATACCCCACTGAAGATACAAGAGATGCCTGTTTGGAACACCCACCAACCAGATAGTGCTCTGGCATTTTATTTTAAACAGATCCATGACCCTTTCACGCTGTAACTTGACCAACAAGTGTTCATGCTTTTCAAGAGGGTATAAATTTGGGCTGGGTTGGGTTAAATTTTCAAGATACAAGTGGTCCAATTTGAATAACAGAACAGTCCATTTTATCAGAAGTAATGGGGGTTTAGAACAACTGATGAAATAAAACCTTTTATGTAATAACATAGATTAGGCTAAGTTTCATACTAACTGATATTTTAAGTTGTGAACAAAAATATTTGAGCATTCTAGGGCAAATTGTACAGATTTGATCATAATTCAAAGGGCCCTACCCCCTAAATATGTCATTTTGGGGTTCCTTCCTTTATGGCTGAAAGGTGGACACAGGGTTTTCACTATCCCACCACCCCCATTAGATTATGGATCTGTATGCTTTGTCAGTGCATTTTTGGTGCAAATTGCCGGGAAAAGACCCAGTGTTACAAGAGTGGAGCTTTGTAGAAAACGTGGATTTTTTTTTTTTTTTTTTTTTTTGCAAAATGGCGGATTTTAGAGGTTGAAATTCAAAGTCAGGTCACAAGATTATTTCTTTCTAATTTGGACCTACATCTTACTGCTTGCATCAGGAAAGTATTTTTGCAGTAGATGGCAAAATATTTTGTCATCACATTGCTTGTACAGAATTTGATCAAATTGCATGTACATGACTTCTGGATGCTTGGGTCAGCAATCGCTGACAGATCAGAAATGAAATGGACATATTGGATTACCATGGCCCTATTATTAGACTTGAATAATACCATAATGTGGATTTATATCTGTGAAAAGAGGACATATAAAGGTAAGAGATCACAACACATCTTTTGCACCACTTTTTAAAAATGTCTTTTTTGTATGTGATACCAGTTAATATCATGGCTGCCATGTTGGATTTTGTGTATCTTGGTGACGTCATAGCCTAAGGCTTAGCTTCGAACCGAGGCGTGCTGGTAGCCAATCAATCTCATTCATGTCTCAGCATTTCGACTGAATACCATGGGTTACCATGACCAATGCTATATGTACTGTGGAGCTGTTCCAAACCTAGTTAGGAAAAATATTGCCCATAATCACAGTCGTCACTCAACAAAAAGAGCAAAGTTAAATACTGCATAAGGCAGAGATGTAAGAATAAAGTAAACAACAACATACATCTTCTAATACAAATGTGAAGAAATAAGTTTTACTCCTGACTTGAGACAGGCAATCACCCATAAAAGGCAACTGGTGGTTTTAAAACGGTCCTCTAAACCTTTCAAATACTCTTCATTAACAAGTGGATCTAAAACAAGTGCCAAGTTTATTTTCTGCAACATTTGAAACATTTCGAAAAAACCAAGAGAAAATGCAGATTAATATATTTATCTGTGGAAGTCTTTTCATCCACATGAAGATCACGGGTGTGGTTTGCGAGGATGTTCATGCCGCACCAGCTGTAGCTTTGATACTTGACGTGGTCGCCGAAACAGAACAAGTCAAAAACAACGCAGCTTCCATCGAAAAACTATAGCCGTGACCAACTTCTGTGTACATTGCTCTGAATACCACTGGATTGTACTTGCAGTGCGTAGTTCGCCTTCTCAAATAAAGATTAAAATGTACAGAAACCATGCAGTTATACAGGTTACATTCTTTGTTGCAAACAATCAGTACCTGAACAATTAAAGCCACAGCATGTTTAATGTGTCTATACTTTACTTGTGACGTGACATATAATACTATTCACCAATTGTGCACTTAACATTAATGCTGACATCGATAGGAAAACATCTATTTATAATATGACACCTATAAACATCTGACAGTAACACACTTGTATGGCATACAGTATAAAAGTATCTTCTTTCAAGAATAGGTTATTTCAACCAGAAAAGTTATGTTTTGGGAACACTGGTGGAGAAAACCATTCATGTTTTCGTGTTTCCGTTACCCGTCCCGCTCCCTCCTGTACCATTATAATACATATCCAACAGTCTATTAATGACTTATTGATGAATTGACACTATGTGGTATAAAACTGAAACGTTAATAGGCAGGTTAATGTCTGAACATCAATAGGACGCCATATAAATCTTCCTTAAGTTAATTAGCATAGCATGGCACCTATCTTAGATTTAAAATTTCCGCAGGCATTGTAAAATAGTACTCTCCTAATATTATACATATGTTCTACTTTACCGACAAAGGGAGTTACAAAAGGATTCAGATGTTCAAATATATTCAGATGTGAAAAGTTATTGAAAAAAAGTAAATTTGAGGCTATTTTATTAAGGCCAATGTGCAGAAAATCCCCAGTAAAATATTTTTAACATTTTTTTCCAATTTTACAGAAATTAATACCAGGAAACACTTTTTAAACCCTTTGCAATCTGAAACATGAAGAACTTCAGCTCTTGGACCATATTTTTAACTAAACACGTGTATGTGTACTTTGTCACGATGAGAAAGTGTAAACACTTTCTAATCCGGTGAAAGCAAGGACACTCTGTTTAGTACATCATCTGTGGTGGAATCATAAATAAAGTTATTTAAAATAAAAAGGGAAATGTCGTCAGCCAGTAAAAAGTAGCTGGCAATTTACAAAATCTAAACGTGGTGCATGTGTATTCACAGCCTGTAGCTAATCTGGATGTAGCAACTATCTATGACAAGGAAAGCTATTGCCCACTTACTGTGACTAGGATGACTCCAGTAATTCAATTGAAAACGACAACAATATTATGCTGGCAAACAAAGGCCTAAATGAGTGGACACAACTCCATTCATGCATTATGTCATTTGCTTTCTGATAGAGTAAAACAAGGGCGGAAATCCTGTTGTTCTTAGAAAATCATAATGCTATACTTTGGTTTGTTATGATAAAAAGTAATATAGAAATGTAAGAAATGTATTGAATTTTAGGATTCAAAAATGTGTCTATCTATTTTCACTCATAAAAACTCTATTTATATAACTGGATTATTCAAAATTGATTTTCTTCAAGAATAGACCTGTTCATACTGAGTTGTACCGAACTTTTCCGGACCTTAATTAATTATGCATCCGATTGTTGGCCTGATTGTCCAATCAGCAAGTGGCCGAGTCCGGCCCACGCCTTCATGTTTACAACCGATGCCACGGCTAAGGCTAGTGATTACAGCATGGCTTGTGCTGAACAGTGCAAAATTGTTCACCTAAAATGTCACATCAGTGCTGAAACGTGCATTTGTAGTTTGCCGACAGTTTGTTTTTCCATTAAATCCAACACGCATCGTGTGTTTTACTTTCTGATCCTTCCACGTGTCATCCAGCCTGGTTAAGGGAGGAAGCAGGTCAACTCGTCGCCAAGTCAAATCGTCAGCAAGTCAATTCGTCACCAAGTCAAATCGTCAGCAGGTCAATTCGTCAGCAAATCTAGTCGTCAGCAGGTTGACTAGTCAGCACGCTACAATGCTGTCGATCTGACCTGGAGTCCCGGCCTGGACTAAAAGGCGAACTCGTCAGCAAGTCCATATAGCTCTAGATATCTTTATTCTAAAAAACCTCGTGCACGAGGAAAAAAAGAGCATATGCATTAAGATAAAGAATTCAATATAATGTATATATGGAAATTGACAAGTATAGATATTGTCTGGCCCCAGCCTGCACCGGCAGAGCCGTGATCCTGGCAGAAAGACTATGACGGCTCCGATCATGACATCCGCACTCTCTCCAGCCGCCCAACCCGGGCAGCTGCTATACCGGGAGGAGAGCTGAGACCCAGGCCAGACGACTGAGATAGCTCCTATTATGAGATAGGCACTCTCACCTGACAATGAAAGGCAACTGGTGGAAAACGTTTCTAGCATAATTTAAACGGAGTCCTAAATTCCATATAAAACAATCACTTTTTTTTTATACAAACCATCCTTTTGAAGCTTTTAAGATTTGAATAATAGAGTTGTAACACCATTTCTTTGACTGTCTTTCCTTTTAATGGGATTATGAAGTATGGACTCATGTGTCAGTAAAATCCGCGAAAGTTATCACCCTTGCTGATGCGTTAGCTCAGGTGAGAATACCGATATGGACATATAGACCTACCCAGAGATTCTTTGATGGCCGTTCAGCCGTTTGATGCTCCGATATGAATAGCAGAGTGGTAACACCATTTCTTTGGTAGCCTTTTCCTTTGGATGGGATTAACGAGTATGGACTCAAATGTCAGTAAAATCCGCAAAAGTTTTCATGCTTCCTAATGCGTTACCTCAGGTGATCATACCAGTTTACGCTGTGATCCAATGAACACACAAGCGATATTGTTGGTTTGAAGAGTGATACATAATATGCAGAAAGAACTATGCACGACATAAAAGAAGAGCAAAATTTCTTTCTTTCTTTCTTTCTTTCTTTCTTTCTTTCTTTCTTTCTTTCTTTCTTTCTTTCTTTTCTTTCTTCCTTCCTTCCTTCCTTCCTTCCTTCCTTTCTTTCTTTCTTTCTTTCGTTCGTTCGTTTGTTCATTTGTTCGTTCGTTCGTTCGTTCGTTCAGGCCTATATGACAGATAAGGTTACTTGTTTTACGTCACACACACACACACACACACACACACACACACACACACACACACACACACACACACACACACATATATATATATATATATATATATATATATATGTGTATACCTGAAATTGTGAGTATGTATTTACAATCTCTTCAAAGGATATTTGAATAAAGTTTTCAAAAAATCGGGACGAACGATGTTGAGTATATAGGTCTATGGAGCACAAGGCAGTCAGTCATCCAGCCTCGGTGTAGGCTAGTGACTGAACGAGCGGAATAAGGACCAGCACTGCACCACTAGAAAGAGATTCATATTGTGTTCGTTCTAAGCTGGGAAACCTTTTTATTTTTTGGAGGGGTGGGGTGGGGGTAAATATGTGTCCGTCCCTATAAATATTGTAGGCCTATGTATTTTGTTCAATGTAAGATATCAGATTCCATGCAGAAATAAACTTCTTTGACAGGATGAATGTGAAATTGTAGACTCTTATGTCTGTTCTATCCATTTTCACAATGACGTTTTCCTCGAATAATCATGAATAGTTATCTCCCTTATACTTTTCAAGGCCACAAAATCCAGCAGTCAAAGAATTTTGATTGTACTTGGAGTATTTCCTTGCAAATATAGTTCTGTGGAAAATGATCTAAGTTAATTATCCTTTTATGTCAGCTATATAATTAGGCTGTCTAGTCAAACAGTAAGGTGAATTTGAATTAATGATCTTTCATGTTTGTGGTGCTGCAGAAATTTAATCAAAATTATACCGAATTTAATATCGAAAGTTTAGGCAAGAAATATCTGTAGGTCTACCTCTGACGAGTGGCAACTCTCCGATCTCAGTCTGATGTCATCAGTTTGCCATTGAACTGATGTTACTCGCGCGCTATAGTAAGGTGAGGGGTTAATCGAGAAGATGAAATATGTCTATGTTTAATCTAGGTCCGATCATACAAAATATATAGTAAATAATTTACTTTATTTGGCTAATAGGCCTATGAAGTGAACACTAACTGAACACTGACAAGTTTTTGTGACAAAAGATATGATTGCACCTGACGAGAGAATATCCCCACCCCCATCCCACAAAAATGTATCAGTTAGAAACCATTGTCATTTTTACCGAACATTGTACTTGTATGCGCATGTGCTGGCATGCATGCTAACGGTTACACACGAGCCTTGCTCCCCCACTCACTGGGGAATTTACCGTGTCATATTTAAGCGGTCTTATCTCCATAGTTCTTTGATCCAGTTCCGTCTAATATAGGCATTTTTTTACAGCTTTGGGTAATAGCAACTTACTACAATTTTGTCATTTTTTTCAAATCTTGACTATAATAATTTATTAACTCCATTGTTTCTTCTTCTTTTTTTTAAAGAAATTAGTTTCGTTTTTTTTTGGGGGGGGGGGGTCTGACCAGAGGTGGGTTTCCCGTACCTATCTGACTTTATTGCTAGGGTGTTGGATCACCAGTACCACCCCCCCGCCCCCAACGCACCCCCTATCCCGCTCCCCCTCCCCTACTGGTTCTAAGTGTACCAAAGGACCTGGTACCGGGAAAAGGACGATGTGTGAGCCGCCCTGCAGAATTGCCCAAAGATGCTCAACGCATCAAGACTATCAGGGATCGACATATGGACCCAGATCAATAGTCTATATATACGTCCTTGAGATTAAAAATAACCGAGTACAACTGTACGGTTCACTACCGTTTATTGGGCATATCCGTATAGATCTATTTGTCGAAAACTGGCTAACGATTTACACTTACAGTTCGTCAGCCCACCAGGTCAACTCGACAGCACGGCACCTTGCTGAGGAGACGACCTGCTGACGATTTGACTTGCTGACGACACGACCTGCTGACGATTTGACATGCTGACGAATTGACCATAAGTCCATCCAGCCAGTCTGGTCGAGCACAAAATGTAAACAAATCAGGGTGCGCTACTCGAAGTGAACTGAATAAACCCGAGTCCTATGAAATGGTCTACTGTCCAGGCAAACTGTGGTCCTTCCCTTGTCTATCAGCCAATCACCAGTCAGTCCGCCCATTCATGATTACTTTGTGACTTCCCTTCAAAGAGATTTGGCAAGATCCTTTCTAGACTCATTATGAATATACTCTGGATAAGTCTTCCAACAAATATTTTCAAGTGGGCATATTTCAGTAGCTTTTTGAACTCACAAAATATTTTCTCTAGTATTGTGGAAATTATTTAAATGCCCTCTCTTCAACTACAGCTCAAAATTGCTTTGGGACTGTACATGGACTCAACTGGATAGGCTAGGGCCCAATTTTGGCAGAGGTTGGACCACAGGTTCTCTCTTATTGATATTGAATTGTGACCGTTTCTATACGTTTTTGCTTCTTCCAAAACATATGGCAGGTTAGAATGCCATATGTTTTGAATATATCTGGCAAGTACCAGATATTAGAATATCTGGCAAGTACCTTGATTCTTTACCACAAAACATGTGGTAGTATCCTCACTTCCTGATCTTCATTCAAAATTTAAAAAATGACCTTTATGAGTAAATCTTAACACTGTTAATGTCAGGATATTAGTTGTTATTATAGGATATTTGCAGACTTATGTAGCTTGTTTTCACTGTGATTGTATATGAATTGAATGCTTGTCATCTGCACCTGATCAGTTTGCTGGATACCCTTCAAGGTTTTTTTTTCCAAATTGATGTGAATGTAGATTGGATTGGTCTTTTCCAACTTTGATATATACGTCACATTTCATTTATAGGCTTAATTCGGACATATTTTTGCAATGCTTTCAAACACGTCTTGGTGTCTGTGAAATGGCTTAGTCAATTGCTTCTGAAAGGCACAGGGACAGATATTGTTCTTCGCACACATGGCGATACTCCCCTTGTCTCCAAAATAAAAAAGACAAATTTAGTGAATATAGACACTGAATGATTATCAAATGCTATTTGAGCTAAGTTGTCGAGACAGGAAATCATGTTAATTGTCACCGTGAAGAACTAGGTTTGAATTTAATTTCAGTTATCTTGACGTAATAATCAAGGACGGAGGTAGCATCTTTCAGTATAAACTGATAAGTGGCAGTTTGAGCTCGAGTGTATATATTCACAATGTGCATTGGCAAGTTGAGGCCTTCATTTAATTTAAAAAGATAATTCGTTATTTTCCAAAATTACTTCATTCCAGTCTGCTGTGCCGCAGTCTATGTTTGAATATCTAAATTAGAGAGTATAATTACCATATCCAAACCGTATTCCTAATGAACCAAATAAGCCTTTCAATTTCAGACTGGACGCCAGCTCCCTCCTTGGCCTTGTTACTTCAGTTGCCCTTCTCATTTGTTATTTAATGTTTTTGGGTAACAGTATGATGTCCATCTTTGATACCATTAGTATAAGATTACATTTCTTTTGAAATTTTAAAAGCCGTTTTGAACCATCAAATTATATTTTGGATCCTATCAAGCAATGCAGCTGGTGTCAACAGAAAGGTTACAGGTTTTCAAATATACATTTATTTTATAGAGTGCATGGGGGTACTGCTTCACCAGTCAAATTAATCAAATTATATCGGACATACTGTTGTTCTAGAAAGTTTGGCGCACATTTCTTTAACGCAGATGGAATTTTTGCCTAAAAATAAGCATTTTAGCGCTTTTTAATACAATGCATATTCAAGGCTGCGCAAAATTAAAATGCACTATGTATAATGACTCCCCTAAAAAGTGCCCATAAACCCACATTGTGGTACACCTCACAATTGCAAATAAACGAATTTGAACTCTGGTTGCCTTGAAAGCATTTGAATCTTGAATGAAAATTTCCACCAGATTCTTGTTTTGGGTAACAAGCTTGCCGAATATATTTTACTATGCTGCCAGTTAGCCTTCAACCAGCATTATGTTCAAGTTGCAAAATTGTATTTTTAGTGTATGAAAGCCTTGCAAAGTGTTGACTCACTAGTTCGACTGTGTATGTACTGTATTTGTATATATATTTTAGCGCACTTTAATCTAGCGCATCGGGTATGTGCGCTAAAATCTTTAAACTGAATTTCACACTTAAAATTTCTAGAAGAACAGTAGTAATGTTAGTTTGGCAAACAGTGGTATGGGACCATTACGTGTCAATATTGCAATTCGCAAATCAGTCCAAGTTGAAAACCGACCAAAACTTGACATGCTGGTCATCATTGCATCATCATATATACATGTGAATACGAATATCCATCAAACAAAAGTTCAGGAAAGCATTTTCCATGTTCATAAATTTTAACCTAACAATGTCACCAAGGAGATCCAAAAAGTGAGCAAAACTTCCACATCCATCTTCCCAAATTTAATGTGAAGAATCCAAGTTCACTCCTAATTTGAGGCAGGCAGTCATCCATGAAAGGCAACTAATGCATTATTCATTGAATATCCGAAGATTATAAGATATTATACTGACAATACAAAATTAAAAAGGTCAGAACAATAGAAATAGACAACAGCATTCAACAGTACCATAGAAATTACACGGCAAAACGAGCAAACAGGAACCATCCATGATCAAAACTCGTCAGTCATCAAACAAGCAAGGCCAAAATCTAGAAGTCCAAGGTTGACATACAAAAAGTTTTTTATCATTTTGAAAAAGTGAATGCATGTCAATTGCTTTATGAACGAAAATATCTCTCACCTGACTTGAAGTAGGTACCAACTAAAGTTAGTAATAATTTAAGTCGATTTAATGCTAGCAACTATGAACTTGATAGAAATATCTTGCCTCCAACACGAATTGTGTAGAATGTGAGCTACAATTGTCCGGTTTACATACTTACTATATCCTTTATATCACACCTCAAATCCACTTGATATGTATTTAATATATTTTTGCTTTCACGCAGAAACGTAAAAGCCGATTGCTTAAATTTGACTTCTGATTATCCCTGTTTCAGAAGTTTTTTAGGTAGAAGCAAAAGATGGCCTTAACTCCTAGCTTATAGTATTTTATGTAATACTTAGTATAGCATTGGTATACATTTTCTTAGGCAATAATTATGTAAGTTTTAGAGATTTCCCTTCACCAGATTGAGTCAAAGAGAAAGCATGGAAACGTTGTAGTGTTATTTAGTTTCTGAAAAGGGGGCTTGACAGGAAAGTTTAGAAATGAAATAGTGGAGGAAATGTGTCCTTATTCGACATCCCAAGGTAATTTCTATGTGAAAGCCATTGCAAGCAAAACGTTTTTGACACTTTGTTTCATTTTGCATTCTTAGAAGATACATTGCAGCAAAAAATAGTCAAATGTATTGACTGGTATCATTTATTATACATTATTTGTATATATAACTATGAAGCAATCTTAACTTTGTTCTCAGACTTGAAGTTACGTGATATAGAAAGAAAATGACGAAATCTGGGCTTTCTTTCTTAGAATAAGCAGCAAACAGAAGCTACTCTTATTAAAACACCATCGATACGCTAGTAACAATTGTATGGTCTAAATGGGTCCCGAGGTTCAAGGTGGGAGCAAAAAGCAGAGAATTTGATACTCAAAAGTGTCACCCTATACCACAGCCAATAGCCCGGTAACTAGTGTATGTTACGAATGTCTCCACACGTTCAAGATAGGAGCAAAAGTGCCACATTTGATACTCTGGAAGACTTGTCATGGATTAAATCAATTCCTTTATATTCGGAAAGGAAGTGCAAACACACTACTTTGTGTATTTTTTGATGGATCTAATGATACCTGATGCATATTTCTAGTCACCAAAAAGTAGACAGGTTTGTTTATTAAGACGCGTATTCTTACAACAAACTACTGCTACAAGAAAATAGAGGCAAAAAGGCATAAAACTACATAAATATATATATATATATATATATATATATATATATATATATATATATATATTGTTACGAGGTTGCACGTCTTGTGCCAACCTGGCCCCCAATAACAGAAAGAAAATAAAAAAACGCTACGCTTTTACTGCCGTGAACAGAACACAAAGACAAAGCTTTTTGTTCAAATATATATTGACTCACATTTTACACAAAAAGCACAGCAAGCATGGTGGAAACTGGCAGTTCGTCTATAATGTCCGTACACTTGTTTGATAGGCTTTACACAGAGTGCTTGGCCGGGTCTGGTGTCCTGGCTTATCCAATTGACCTCTGGGCCGCAACTCAGAATCAAAGGGCAATATCAGAAAAATAAAATAAAACCTAGAACATTATCTTGTAATTTTGTAAAAACCCCTTTTAAATTGTCAGACCCAAACTGTGGTTTAGTTTTTTCCAATTTTTTGGTCTTATCAATCACCAAAAATAAGACGTATTAATTTACATGATTTGCTGTGCAATCTCACGACAAACACTTGACAAATATCACACAAAACGCCACATTGGAGAGCTAACAAAGCTCTGAAAAGTATATTTACACTGGTTTCCTCTTCAAAACTGATCTCAAAGCCTACATCATTTAGTCAGTGAATCGCACAAGATTCACAAATACAATATTGGAGCATACAAGTGCTCAAAAATGGCTTAACTCGAAGGGTACCTTACTAAATTGGGGAAACACACAAGATTCCCAGAACAAAATAAATTGGAGCACACAAGTGCTCAAAAATGGCTTAACCACAAGCCTAAATTATGTCAATTGGTGGATAATACAAGATCCACAATAATACATATATATTGGAGCATACACAAGCTCTCAACTAATCAATACTTACTTTGAACGCCTGGCCGCAGCAGGAACACTACCAATAATTTAACGTGCACCCCGATCACTATGCGCACTGATCAGACATTTCCAATGTCTGGCACCAAACAGCAGTACACAGCCTAATCCTGTCCCCACTGTGATCGCCTTTCACTCACTGAACACATCAGCAAACCAATCAAAACCAAGCAAGATCGGCGATCACTCAACACTTCCTGGCATGCTGACACTTGGTACTTTAACTGTTTCAAGTTCAAAATGTGCTTGCACTGTAGCTTAATTCCGCAGGCACAATCTACATTTTATACAACAAATTTAACTTCATGGTTTTAAACTTATCACCACATAACAATAAATGTATATATATATATATATATATATATATATATATATATATATATATATATATATATATATATATATATATATATATATATATATATATATATATATATATATATATATGCACTGTATGAATTGTTATGTTTCAACTGGAGCACATCAAGGTGTTATTTGTATGCAAATATGGCTAATTTCATGTAAATTCTGTTCTCCTCTTTGCCATTTCTCTTGAGTGGTTGGTCTTGTATTTTACCATATTAAAAATGAATAAGCATTTGAAAGTAGGTCAACTTACTTGGTATTCTATCAAACCAATAAAGAACACGTTGGAAATAAACACAGGGTAAAACATCTTCGTTTGAAAATATTTTAGTTCGGTTTTTGTTTCGAATATAGCCAGGGTATGTGCCATCTCCGAACATTTCCTATGTGAGGCATTCCAAGAAAGCCTGTTTTCGTGCTGTATCATTCGGTCCCTGTTATACTCTTTGTGAGTTTCAAAAAATGTAGTTATTGTAAAATGGCTTGCAGATTGTCTGTTACTTAGTTCATAAGGATGCTTCTGAAGAGTAACATTCAAGTGGCATTTAGCATCTTCATGTACTTGTACTTGTATGAAATATTGTGTCATGTAATAGGCAGGTATATTATTGTTTACTATGTATTCAAACAGATATTGGAATGTACCTAATTGCGCCAGTTGCCATTGCCAATAAAATTTGAAAGGATCTTTAGGCAAACGTCGAATTTCGTGTAATCTTACAAGAACTAGACTTTTACATCTATTCAATACAGGTCTAATGATTAAAATCATGGGCATTATTCCCATCATTGGGAAATTAAAGTGCCCTCGTCCGTATTTTATATATATTGTCATGTGATGTCGAACTAAAATATGCCACCCAGTCAAGCTGCTCCTACTTAAAGTATAGGAACTGTAACTTTTATTCAGGGTGCAGAAAATTTCAGTATTTCGGAAAATCGCTACCAACTGTAAATGAACAACTAAACAACACCAATCTTGGGGATAATATACTTCCAAAATGATATCACCATCGTATTGGTACATTCCGGGCGGGTTCTGTCCGCTTTCAAATTGTCTTTGCACTATATAATGGTCTCCACAGTGTTTATATAAGTTTAAAATATTTGACTTGTTCACAAAGTTTGCTTGCAACTCCAAAACAATGCCAGGGTTTCCCCGGATCATTGGCTTGTAATGAATGCGATACTTGTCTCCTGTTGAAAAACATCGTTCAGCTTGGCTTTGATAATGAACAAATGCTAAACAGTCTTGTTTTCTAGAAGGGAAGATAATGTTGTATTGTGAGCAAGACGGTATGTTTTTTGGCCGAATAGCGCGACATTTGCTATTTTTAAGCCTTGCCTGAAAGCTGATTTTATGTTTATGTGCATATGAATAATAAACCAACAAAAGATGGAAACTGGAAGTAAATACTGGTATATAGTTACCATCAATGATATATGGCCAATTTCTAGACTGTCTGCAGAATGGGCCTATCTTTCTTGAGCTACAAACACTCTTGAAAACTTGCATCTCACCGTCATAAATCATAACTCCGCCAGTCAGGCATTCTTTGCTCATTGATCCGGTCCAGGAGTAATTGAAAATCTCTAAATATAATGCTCGTCCAATAGGAAAAGATATAATGACATGTCCAATCATTGGGTGTAGTCTCTGACATTGTGTTGGGGAGATGGTAAAATGAAGTAACTTTCTGTGATAAGTATTTATGAACAATCTTCTGGCTGGCCCAAAATAATTAGAATTGATGGTAATTTTAATTTTGCCCATGCTGAAGGGTTTGACACAGCGCAACAACACTGTGACATGATGACCCTCTGCATAAATAACTCTGTTTTGTTCTAACAATACATTAAACGTTATATTCTGTTTGTACAAAGCTTTCATATTTTCGTGGGGGCCATCAAATATGTATAGATATAAATTATTGGAAACCCGCTTAGGCTTTGCAGCAATTGCAACCCATACATGATAACATAATCCAATTTGCGTTCTGTACGCCCAGAGATATATGAGCCTTTTTTGACTAGTTTTCTTTTCTCTGGTGCTCTTTGTATAAAGTGGAAAAGTTACATAACCCCGTTGTGCAATGTCCTCACTCTTTGTTTCGATTATAGGCAGGTTTTTAACCCACTGAAAAACGAAGGAGAAATACAATTCTGCAGAGACGAAAATAAGATTGTTTATCATTACAACATAAACTATATTTGATGGCGACACTCCTAGTTGTTCTTGGATAAATCCACAGAGTCTTACGAGTCGTTTATTCTTTGTTTGGGAACTACATAGTATATCAACATACATTGCTCGGCAACGCTGTCCTGTGTATAGGAGTCTTAATTCCTTCACAGTCCATTCAATGAACCTATTTTCAGGTGCTATGAACTTCCAGTGAATCGAGGTATGTTGTGGACATTCAAAAGTGTCTTGTACATTAAAACGAAGGGCAATTATTGGTTGCCAAAATGTGTACCCAACTAGCTTGCATGAATGAGACAAAGATTTTCGATAGTTCGTTGTGCAAGTAGACTTAATAAACAGATGATAACGCACACACAGACACTGGTGAAGGTGATGGATAAAGGACAGCATTACTAATTTCACAACATTATTTTCAAAACAAGGAAATATAATTGAATATAAATTAGCAGTTGTTGATATATTTATATTCGATACATTATTTACTGAAGAAAACATGTATGTAAATAAATGAACGTGACTGGATACATCCAAATGACCGTGGCGTGTACATGATTCCATGGCAACAATTAATGTAATAAACTACCTGTAATAAACATACGAGCATAAATACAGAATGTAATTCTTTGGAAACACAGCAAATTACAAGCTGTTTATACTTTTCAATTATTACTACTTAAGCAAACAAAACCTTTCACAAAGGCAGCAAGTGTAAATTTTCAGAAAAAGACAGACGCTATAGGAGTAATCTTGAAAGTAAGACACAGTATGGAGATCATCTTTGTGCCTCATTGCTATTTACCTGTTTCATAACTGAAAAAAAAAAAAAATGCGCGAACTACTTTTATAGGCGCACTTTTGGTGCAAGTACATCATTTTTATGGTCTCTTGAATTGCCGAATTGCTGGCACTTGAATGAAAGATCTGATTACAGTGTAACTTCATTACTACGGATCATTAATTTGTATGTCTCATAAATCTGAACACTTCCCCTGGAACAGAATTGTTCATTTCAAGGAATAGTAATTCAGTAATCCACATGCTGCATTAATCTGAACAGTTCACTGGGGTACAAAGATGTTCGGATTAACGAAGTTCCACTGTATATAGAACATATCGACTTTTATCAAAATTATCAATATAATAGATAACCAGAAATTTATTTACAAACGTAGTGGTCAAACCATATATTTAGGGAATGTATCCAGCAATTTGAACTCAGCATGTAACATAGATGTGTATCCTTTTGTCAAATCAGAAGTAAAATATTTACTCTATCAAACCAAAATGATGCCAATAACGGTGCTAATCATGATGATGACAACAATTATATTTTGAGAAGGTTAGCCCTATTCAGGTAGGGTCCTTTGGGGATTCAGACATACCCTTTTTACCGTATAACAATTACAATTGACCCCATTTTACAAGGAAATTTGTGAATTTGCTGTACTACCTCTCAGTATTCAGTACTTGCACTCAGAAACGTGGAAACAAGGGTGACTCTTTTGTACAGAAAGTAAGAAAGTAAAACCAATGGGTCTCTAAAGACCCTTTTTGGCCAAAGAAAAGGAACAAGACATGTTTGTAAAAGAAAGATGCTCCCCCAGCTATAAGTATCTTCACCCTCATTACCCTGTTGATAGTACTAAATAGGAACTTGTGACCTTTGGAAGTGGATATAGAAACCAAATTCACTCAAGTGGTTTTGTGACCTTGAAAATTAGATCAATGTCAAATGTCTTTCAAGCTTATCTAGTCCTAATAGAAGACAATAGATATGCACTTCCGACTGACATGAGTAAAGCTATATGCCCTGCCTTCTTTATGGGGTGGGGGGGTGCACTTAAGAATATGCATATTCACACAATATAATCTGTTTTGAAAGTCAAAATATGGCATACAGAGAGAGCGCAATTACATATTTGACAAGGGATGATGTTCTTATAATAAACCAAGAGGACAGTTTCAGTGAGGAAAGTATATGGACAGATTCCCACTGTGAGGAGGCATAAGATCACGTCTTACGGCACTGTTAGACATGGCAGTGAATCTCTGAGTGATGTAAATGGCAGACGTGGACAGAATTGTGATCATAAAAAGACTTTCACAGTTTGAGGGGTGATGATGGGGAGAATGTGAGAGGTGTCGGCCGGTACACAAGACATGAAAACTGGCGTGGTAGAGGTAGGGGGCATGGTAATCGTTGTAACCAGGGCTGCTTCTGCAGCCAATTTGATGTCACTCTGGGTCAGGCCCTACTCAGTGATCTTCACGCTGCACAACACAAAACGAATTTTTGGATTCAGAAGATAATGTATTGGGTAAAACAGGATCAACACAAGGAGGGAGCTATCTGCATCAAATGACAAGGTTCCCCACCCCCATAACATATGATAACCATTGGTCTTGGAATATACATGTCATCCCAGCTCCTCACACAAGACCAAACAATCTTAGTTCAAAATGTCGAAAAAACTGATGGATACGACATTTGATCGCAAGAATAAATTTAAAAAAAATAAAATAAAAAAAAAAAAAAGGTAAAACAAAACAGGTTAGTTATGGAGGCCTAAGATAAACTGGCTGCTTCCCTTGATGATTTGCCAATGTTTCACACACCGCTTTAAAAGATGTACATTCCAGGCCCAGGTCTGTGTGTGAAGGAGCAGTTGGTTCCATTTTTGTAGCCTATTGAAAGTATATACCATTCAAGCCTGGCAATTATGGCCTTTAGATATGGTGGGTTTCTATTTCGACCACAGATGTTTTGCTGAAAGTATAGTTGTGCAGTCGACGTCTTCCAGATGAACAGCAAGAAGTTGCAAGGTGCACACGTAGCCAACGATCTTGTTGGCCAGTGCTGCAAAAGGGGCCACAACGTTACTCCTATTTATTTCTTCACCACAGTACCACTCATAGAAGAACTTCTGGATGCGTGACTGACCTATGTTAGAATGATCAGATCTAACAAAGCAGAGATCTCCAATGAGAGAAATGGATCTGGAAACAGGGATAAACTGTTTTTTGTTTTAAATATGCCGGAGATAGACAAGTTAGTAACACCACTTTACTCTCTTCAACACGACAGTGAAGTTGAAGATGGAAGGTTAAAAGTCATCCATTACCTGTCACCAGAATACCACCAAGAGTGCATTTGACAGCATCGATCATCTACTCACCCTTGCTACCTGCAATAGGAAAAAGAAGGAGATGTTCTAAAGTTCTCTTCTTCAATGTCGCTGATGTAGGTGCAGTTGCGGGTTTCAACATTGGGTATCAAACGTCCCTTACTGGAAAGTAACTGGGCAAAAATGGTGTCTTTAGCAGCTTGTCAAAGCCATAGACATGTTGATGGTTGCACGCAGATCATCAGATTCCCAACTGAAAAAGATAGTGCAGGCAGAGGCCTGTTGCATGTGATCCACTCAGGCAATGCCATTGGCTCTTCGAGAGACATATGCTCCTGGGAGGAGATGCTACTCCTCTTCCTAAGAGTCCATCAGAAAACAAAGACACATTGTATTGTTAGGAGAAGGCTGTCTGGCTGATCACAGTGATACACAGGTGACGTGAAAGCTATATCTAGAACACTGGATCCAAGGGCCTGCATGATGCTAAACCATATATACCTGCATAGGTTGCAATGTGTTTGTGGATTTGACTTTCGTATTAACAATGGACAATTAAGCAACATTTATGACTACATTTGTTTGGTTTTGGCGGGTATACAATTATTTGGACACACTCTGCAAATTATGTGGATTTGTAGTTTGAAACCTGCAACAAAATGACAAATGTCCAATGGTGAAGCACACTTTGGGCACTTTTGAAACTCTCAAATTTCATAACTCTGATTCCAGTCACTTCACCGAAATGCCATAATATTGATATATGGATGCCTCTGAATCTACGTAATAAAAGTAAATTTGTGCATGGCGTGGTTTTTATCTCAATTTTGGTCAAGTGATGCAGCCAAATATTAACAACAGCATTAGGTCCTAAAATACATCATCTAGTATGAATATTTTGGGCTACGATTTTATGCTTGTTTCAAAGAATAATACCAGAATAGTCTATTGTTCAGTGTATTAATTTTATAAAGTAGGTTCAGCATCACTCAATCATGTTTGGTCTGAGAACTGGATGCTGTATCTATGATACCTGCAAGACAAATTACATCAGAATATTTGACTTTGAATATTTATGTACCTATTTAAGATATTTCCTTAGGGTCTGGTAAGTTTCTGTTCTGAGATATTGTCAACTATTGAACTTAACGGCCAAAAAGTGGTCTGGGTCCTCAAGCTCTCCACCTGGTGTGAATAGGTTTCCGTACCTCCACTGCAATTAGGTAGAGGACATACATGAAATCTGTATTAAAAATAAAATATCCGATCCCTAGAAAACCAATTGAGGCTATGGTGCTTTGTTCAGATGATAAATGCCCTGCTTAATTCAAGCACAATATACAAATGAATGAGCTATACTTATTGCAAAATATCTCGATTTACATGCATAAAAAGTCCATTGTATAGAGTAAGAACTCTTTATGCATTCAGAAGGTCCTCATTATTAACCCGGTTAGTCAATGGTTATGAAAGATTCCTCTTTAATTAATCAACCATACTGCCACGTGAGAGCCGTTATCTATGTAACAAATTCATGGTGCCACTGTTTGAGGGCAGTGGCCCATCATTGTTATATGTATCATAAGTAACCCCCATTATCAGGGTTGATCAAAAGACAAATAGCAGGGAGGTTAAAATATATTCCCTTGTATTTTCAAAACACGGTTAAAGTAAGATGTTGCTACAAATGAATAAAATGCAAGTACCTCCGTTCATGTAGTTTGACCAGAAGAGCATTGTCAAACAATAGATTACCAGGGACTTCTCTTTAGAAGTTACACTCCCCCCAACATTCCAAATTTGTTTAAGAGATTCATAACTCCAACCAAGGGTTTACGGCTGCACCCTGATCTTGCTGCCAGCGCAACATTACTGCTGAAGACGCCGATGGTGTAACGACAGCTGGGTCAAGGTACTGCCACATACCACTATTTAAATGTTTAAAAATGTTTCAGTTCTGTGGAATCACTGAACAGTTCTATGAAATAAACTTGAATAGAGCGTCGCCATTTGTTGGTGATAAATAATTCGGAGGCTGCAATCCTTTGCAGAGGGCATAATAATATTTTAATTGCCTCGCATTCTGCATTTTTATCAGTCCCTACTTGGTTACTTGGTAACATTATAACAAAACGACAGTTTTATTTAACAAAATGGTTGCAAGGGCTTCACAATTCCTGACTAGATTGTATGATGCCGTTCTGGAAAATTAATTTAGAAGTTCTTGCAATACAAAGGATAAAGGTGTGTTTGCTTAAGTGAAAGAGAGAGAGAGAGAGAGAGAGAGAGAGAGAGAGAGAGAGAGAGAGAGAGAGAGAGAGAGAGAGAGAGAGAGAGAGATCATATATTTAAATCTTATGACAGCCACCGC
This sequence comes from Hermodice carunculata, assembly GCA_964020975.1. Lineage (NCBI taxonomy): Eukaryota > Metazoa > Annelida > Polychaeta > Eunicida > Amphinomidae > Hermodice > Hermodice carunculata. The sequence goes on from OZ026628.1 coordinate 5,732,478, forward strand.
TAACCACCCCCCCCCCCCCCAAAAAAAAGGGAGGGGGAGCCGCAGTATTTAGAGCAACATTCCACATCCAACACACAAAAAGAACACTTTTAGTAAAGCTCCTAAAAACGAAGAAAAACGACTAGAAACTCTTTGGATTTAGAATAAATTGTTCAAAGTGTAATGACAAGCTATGATAAAGCTATTTAATTAATCAATTGTTATACTCCGGTGCTTTGGGTATTTATCATTTGTTTACCGGTAATCATTAGTGTATACCCCATTGTCATTAGAATCATATATGTTGCGGAAGATGCACTTACAATATACCACTCCCTTGTTTTCAAAGTTAATATAGAGAGGGAATAGGGGCGTAATTCGATACTTATATTCTCTGAACATTGCAGTTACGTGACGTTTGGTGTGTAAATAAGGATCCCATTACTACGCTTATGATACAAAGGGTAGTAAACATTGGAGGATGCGATTAAAGATTATTAAAATATTAGATAATTCAAATTTCTGGCAATCCAGTTGTCTTTCATTGTTCAGAAAGTTACCCATAATTGCAAGACACACAAACATGGAAATTTTCTGGATTTTCCCCGAGTCGTGTATTTCTACTCCAAACACCACCAATTCGTTTCAGTTGCTCCGTACATTTCCTCGCCCACATGGATCCGTTACTATGAGAGCTGAATGCGTTAAAAGTAAAAGATATCGCACGTGTAAGCACTTTAAAATTCTGTTTCAGATATATCCAGAATAAAATACCGCAATATTTCATAAACATGTTTGTCGCTGAACCTCCAGGACACCCATTTACCACCCGATATCGAGATTTTCCCTCGTCTGGTAATTCCAGTCAGAAATACAACAAGATACTTAATATTTATTAGAGCTGTTTTTTACAATTCTGTCAAATATTGGGCGCATAATTACCATATAATGTTCCCCTTGACAGTCACTTTTCCACGGAAGCGCCATTGCATGTGGCTCCAGGTGCGTTGTTTAAAGACCTAATAGTTTAGACAACTAACCCACATTCACAAATTCGAACCCAGCAATGACCGCAAAGTTAAGTACAGCCAAATGCAGAGATTGACGAAACGTTATCACATAAAAAATTCGTCAAGATGCATTTTTCATGATTACGAAACTGATAACGCCTTGTGTTCATTTCGTTAAAATTAATAATATAAATCTAACTTTACAAATACCTTGTTTCCTGTCAGATGAATTAACTGTATAAATGCCATTTTATACTTTTTGTGGTCGGTTGCCACCGACAACATTTACATCCATAAGCTGTAAAGGAAATGGCCATGTGCATATTATCTTTATTGAGCATGTCACCATTTCGGTTCGCCCACCCACTCAATCATTCATGAAGCATTTTTTTTCGGACGGAGAGCAAGCATAACGTTACCGTAGTTTTACCCGTTAAAATCATCAGATTTGCATGCTCAGACCATGGACCAATTAACTCGTGGATCGGTTCATGATCACACATGGCCAGCTCCACCCTCAACCTGTTGTTGGTGAAAATGATCACTTACGGAATCTTCTTTCCTGTGCATTGGGTCCGTATTATTATATTATCATGTTCATTGTACGCTTCTCTTTATGTCTGCAAGTAGTAGGGTGAGAGTAATCTCGCTCCGGGGTCCCCCCCCCTCCCCCGCCCATGATCGGAGTCGGGTTCGGGAGTAAGGGGCCAGAGAGCTATGATATAGGTTGAGTGCATTAAATGGATGATATATTCTAGTAGATTATATCGGATCGTTGTAAAATGGATCATTGGGACCGCAGAGGAGATATTGGTGATCCAAGAGCCGCTAATTCAGATGCGTGTGGCCGGCATTATCTTGCTTCAAGTAGGCGTTACGAGTGTTTGCGTTGCCACTCGACAACGGGTGTAGCGTGGGTAAGATTGCTAGACAACGACTATAGGTCTTCGATTTTATTGATATAAAAGTATGGTTTAATGAAATTTACCTGTTTCCTGTTGCATGAGATGGAAGGAACTCATGTTTCATGCTGCGGACATTGATGAAGCTGTCGTAAACGTGGTCAATAACACACCAAGAAACTTTACATTGCGCAAACACAAAGGGGGTAACTTTTATGTTACAGTGCAAAACGGATTTCTCATTGTAGATATTCGTAAGTTTTTCATGGCCCCTGGTAAAGAAGAATTAATTGCTACTCGCAAAGGCATAGCCTTGAAAATATCTGAGTGGCAAATGTCGAAAGAACGCCGTTCCTTGGTCGAGTTGAATGTGCCAGAACTAAAGAATGTTGTGAGATGTATGGACCGGGAAGACCATATGAACCAGGAAGGCGCGATTCAGTGTTTAGAGTGTAACCCAAATGACAGCGGAATCGAAAGGGACCTCAATATCACAGATCCTGCGTTGTAAAGCGATGTAACTGTAACGATACAGTAAAAACACTTACGTATATATCAATTCACTTTGGAATATGCCATTTATTTTGAGGATTCTGTTTAGAAACAATTGAAATAATTCTGTTCTACATTTTACGCAGGCAAGAAAAGTCGTGTTTTATGGTTGAAGTAGCTTATAAGGTGTATTAATATAGTGTGTGTGTATGTGATAGTATGAGGCTTGGAAAACATTGGTGGAAAGTAAAAAAGAAAACAATTTAAGTTCAAACGAGGAAGTTAAGCACGCAAATGTCTCAAAAGAAGAAGAATCAAAATCAATTCCCAATAAAGCAAATACGACAACAGATAAAGATGCCAACTCGTCAGATGCTGACCCAGGCAATTTTTTCCCAGGTTCAACATCGGGATGCAGCTGCCTCAGAAATAACCCATTCATCTGTGACAAGACCGCCGCCACCCGGTCTCCCAAGCTCAACCGGCAAACGAATAAGATTATAACAAGTGTGAACCACAAACGAAGCTCTTCCAATCCGCTAGCTAGGGGGTGGATTAGTGTGTGACCCGTTATATAACATTATACATCAAATATGGTTGCGCCCTGGGAACTTTATCGGCAAAACATTTACTTCAATCCTCGACACAAAGCCAGTTATGCCAGCCCATATAAACTTTATGGAGCCGTGAAAGAAGAAGGACAATTTAATATTTCCCTGTCCAAAATAAAAGATTGGTTGTCGGGACAAGAAACTTACTCTCTCCATAAGGCTGTGCGGCGCAAGTTCCCTAGGAACCCTGTCATAGTCAGTGGTATAGACCACCAGTGGGAGAGAGATTGGGTACATACATACATACACACATACATAAATACTAACTCCCTGAACGTATACGCTAATTGATCATTTCTCTATTTTAATCTTCCTTAAGCATCAATAGCTACTGGTAGAATGACACAATAATCCACTTCCAAATAGAACATGTGAGAAGAGGATTCCTATCAGTGTTCATCACACTACAACAGGACTCATTGACAATTTTTTCTCTCGAAAACAGGCCTATTATACTGGACCATAGATAAAACCTGTTCAGAACCTGTGATTATATACCCTGTAACGTGACTATAATGATATGGAAGCTTGCAAATTTCAGAATAATTTGAGCGGGGGCCACTTGATTCTTGTTGACAAGGCAATGTTCTTTTTATAGTACGAGACGCAGGCTACACTCTCTGTTTCACAGTAATACCCCCCCCCCCCGAAAAAAAAGAAAGAAAAAAGAAAAACGTTTTCGAATGAGCACGGTTATTATTTTGTCAATGAATAGCAAACATGAGATGGAAGCAGCGAAATATTTACCTACTTGCTTTAAATCCAAAAACAAAAGAAGTTAACACCCTAAAACTGGAGTGTTAATGTCCTTTATTAATGTGTTTATGTCTACTTGCTAAAAATCCAAAAAAAAAAAAAATGAAATTTATAAACCCGAAACCGAATTGTTCATGCCTTTTATTTATGTGTTTTTGTCTTTTATATACGATCCTTCCAGGATGATGACCATTGTCATATGACTAGCATGTACCCACCTCAATATGTTTGACACCTGCCACGCGAAAGAGATATTAGTATACAGTAGTAATTTACCGTCAGAATAGAACGTTAGAAGGTATTGCATGTAAAAGATTACCTAGGGGGTGCAGTCAAAACTGCCCAGGTGAAGTAAATATAGATACTACTTTGCAACATATTTCATGACTGCACCCTTTTACTTTCGTCTATTTCAAAGCCAAAGAGGCTGAAATCATATTTTATTTATTATACTGTATTGCCCGTGAGGACGATTCTACTTACAGTGTTGCTCCATACAATGACTTGAAATGATGTGGCATAAGGAGACGAACTGGAATTTCAAAAGAAAAAAATCGTTCAGGAAAATATTAAAATTATCTTTGAGATTTGATTGGAATGCTGTAAGTCCTTGATATATTAACTACTTTTAATCGAAGCAAACAAATTTGTACAATTTGTTACAAGATGTTTTGCTACATGCACGATCAAGACTGAAGTCGTCTCTAGGTGCAAGTTGTGACACAAAATGACATGAAATGATGTGACATAAGGGGACTATGTTACACGAACTGATAATACAAAAGGAAAAAACAATCATACTTTGGTTTAACACATTCGTTTAGCTGGATGTTAAAGAGTGTAGTTTTTGTTAACCATACACACGTAGACTGAAAAGTATACAGGAACAAAAGGAGTTTATTCCGTCGTGCGCGAGCAGATGCGCTGAGCACTTGTGACGGTATATGAAGTTGTCACTAATGAAATATTGCAATATGTAAAAGAATATAAATATATAAAGTCAGAAGGAAGAACGGCACAGAGAAAAACACCACAGCCTCCCCGGCAGGCGTGACCAGTCCATGGGCCAAGTATCTTGGGGACCCCTCAGCTGGTTTTCCACCCTGTGAGAGGCCGCAATGCTGGGCAACCAGACCGCCATTCGCAAATAGATAAATCGCAAGACACTACAGCGGCTTAGACTAAAACACCGCAGCTTCCCCGGGAATGGAAAACCGAACCCCTGACAGCGCAGCCATCGTTATAGCTCTTCCTTACAGTTGTCTTCTACTATTGCAGAAGGTAGTTTTGCACCAGGGACGCTGTTTTAATCTAATGTTACGAGGACATCTACCATACTGCGACCACAACCGTGTTATACTATTTGCGCTGCTTTGACCTTGTCCGCGGTGATCTCCCAAGGTGCACTGTGGTAAACACGCTGTGACGTAATACGTTTTCAAGGTAATTGGTTTTGGATAGGACCAGGATAAACTCTTGACTGCTTGGAATCCCCCCTTCCCATCCCCCAGGGGCTACATGAACTGAGTCAAACAGTCGATAAGGGAAAAGAAGTTTGCATCATATTTTCAGACATTTCAAAGGCTTTTGATCGTGTTTGGGATGGTAAGTTATCATTACAATTGCAACATGTCGGTGTACATGACCCAATTCTATCATGGATGAGATGATATCAAAGTTTTGGAACACAAAGGGTAGGCATTCAGGGCATTATGTTGCATTGGTTAAAAATAGAATCTGGTGTCTTCCAGCGTAGTGTCTTAGGCTCCCCTTTTATATATATATATATATATATATATATATATATATATATATATATATATATATATATATATATATATATATATATATTTATAAAGTACTTAGACGAAGATATTACTGGCAAAGTAAACCTACTGGCGCATGATAGAATACCGATGCAAATTGTTGGAACGCCTGAGAGAGCAATTATAAATTTTAATGCTAATTTGTAGGTTGTTGGGGAATGGGGAAAATATGGAAAGTAGATTTTACTCCTAATAAAACTAAGCAAAACCTAATACAGACAAAAAAATAAATAAAAAAAAAAAAAAAACCCTGACCCCCAAAAAAGATCCACCAAAGCAACAACAACAACAACAACAACAACAACAACAACAAACATGATAAATTGTTTTTTTATGAACAAACGTGTCCCACATGTACATGAGCAAAAACATCTGGGTGCTACCTTGTCTGGTAAGCTGCGTTAGGAGCCACATGAAAAGTAGCTGTAAACGAACATCTCTCGGAAAGGGCACATGAGATTATGCGTGTTTCATTTGGCATGCAATGTGTTGCAGTGTATATACACATCTTTCATACGTCCTATACTGGGGTGCGCGTCGCCTTTTTTTTTTTTACAATAGCTCTGGACGCGGCAGAGCAATGTTGGAATCTGTCAAATACAAGGCATCATTGCTTGTCTCGGGTACAAAGAATACATCAAGCAGGTCAAAAACAATATCGTGTCTTGGCTGGCCTAGCGTGGGAATCAGACGTGAATATCATAAACTGGTTCTGTGCCACGAAATAACACGTGTTACTTGTCCTAACCACTTTAGGCCGCTGATGCTCCGATCTAACAGTGAAAGGGCCATAACCAGTTGCGTAATATTTACGGGCACTTCCAAGTTGACGGGCGTACTTAATTATTGAAAGATTCTTTCATGTATCTGATTTTGGAACACCCGTCCACTTAACATCAGCAATTGCCTTTCTGTCAACTTATTCAAAAGCATATCTTAAGCGGTATTTGTTTCACATTAGGCGCGGGCAGTTAAGACACGGGACAAAAAAATTAGATATTTTCATTACTCCTCTTCGAGTTGATTTCAGTGCACTAAACTCACATACATTGACTAGACACCTATTGAAAGTCACAGCTGCTCCTGTGGCTGTCCCTCTAAAAGTGTGGTCCATTATTTACTGTAGTGTTCATCTCATAAATTCCAAGACAGATCCTTTTGGCAAGGATTTCAGACATAATCATGTACGAAAACCTAGAGCTTAACTATAATCGATTAGGGAATTGTCAAAAAGTGCATTTGCTACCACTTGTTGAGGCAACTATGCACTTCAATGAAAGTTCCCAAAGATTCCCTTCAAGTACGTAATGCAACTCTATTTATAGAACGCCAAACCTGTATAACAGATTGCTTCGGTATATGGTATTGATAAATTTTGTGCTGGTTATTTTTCTTTTGCATTACCTCTTCCTCTTGTTTTTTTTTTTGTTTTTTTTTGTTTTTTTTGTTTTTGTTTTGTTTTTGTTTTTGTTTTTGTTTTTGTTTTTTTTTTGTTTTTTTTTTTGTTTTGTTTGTTTGTTTTTTTTTTGGTTTGTTTTTTTGTTTGTTTTGTTTTTTCAGCAGTATTGTATGCAATATACCAATCTCGATGTACTTGTATTCACTCGAAAAGAGGGATTTGTAGTAGCCTCCCGCTATTTTCCCGATCCTCATTAATGAAATAAAGTATGTTATATATCTTAATTCACTTCAATACTTAGGAATATTTCCACTTGATGCTTTACAAGGCATGTAAAAGGCTCCATCAAAATAGCTACGGAGATACGGCACAAATGCACGAATAACCTGTATATACAAATAACATTTGTTTTGACATTCTGGTAACGTTCACCTGACAATTCAGTTTAATTTTTGTGGATATTTCCACTTGCTGATTAACAAAGTATGTACAAGGCTGTATAAAAATAGCAACATATATGTACACACGGCACCTTTGAATGTACCTGATATTTAGATCTACAAGTACAGTAACTTTACAGCAACACAATTTTTAATTTAGGCTCTAGGTTTCATATGCAGGGCGACGCATGTATTGAATGACACGCTATATCATATATTACCGGGGAATAAAATAAGCCCCCCACATTAGTTTAACATAGACTTTTTTAAATATTAGTTTATAAAGAAATAAGGGTGCCACAAAGACTGTTATGTGACATGGACAGAACAGCTAGGGGTGTACATGAGGAATCACACACAAAGGAAATAACCTGGGAGTGAGATAAGCGTGTCTGGTATTAGGGAGCCTTTGAACTCCATACGGAGCTCTTGGCAAAACAAAGATCACTAGAAAAGATGATTTGCTGCAAAGCAAATCAGCATGTGAAAGCTTATTGGTACGACAATTTACAATTGGTATTTCAGTACTACAGTGTATCATCTGTACAACTATGTACAATGAGTTCTTCAAGTACAACAATGTATGATCTGTAAAACAATGGTACGCCAGTGTACAATAAGCAGTTCGGTACTTAGTGCATGATCGGTACGACAATGTTAGGAAAGTGTAGAATGGGTACTTTAGTACTACAGTGTACAATCGGCACGACAATGTTACTACTGTGTACAATGGACACTTCAGTACTACACTATATAATCGGTACGACAGTGTTAAGATAGTGTACAATGGGTACTTCAGTACTGCACTGTATGATCGGTACGGCGATGTTACGACAGTGTACAATGAGTACTTCAGTACTGCAGTGTATGGTCGGTACGGCTATGTTACGACAGTTGACAATGGGTACTTCAGAACTACTCAGAACTCAGAATTCATTTTTATTTGTCATACAATAGTCTGGAAGTGCACTAGACATGAACATACACAAATCGTCTATGTATAATGTACAAGTCACTCGTGCATTATATGTAAGGATTAGTAAGGATAACGCCAGTTTAGAACAAAAAGGGTCCGTTACCACTGGGGCTACCTAGGTAATGATCTTTCTGTGGAAAAGGCCATAAGGAGGGAGAGTGGAAATGTTTATTTTGAGGAAAAAGTGACACTAGGACAAAATTCTTATTAAAAGTTACCTAACCAACAGACATCAATACGTTTCTTTTGATAATATATTTTCAGGTTACTCACCACTCACTACTGGAGTTCCGCAAGGATCTGTACTCGGTCCTCTCCATTTTATCATTTATACTAATTACATGTACCATGCGTCACAAAAAAAAATTGGTTCCATACTTAACGCAGATGATACAACCTTAATCAATCCCTTTTGTCCCTTTAACTCTTTAATACGTGCAGAGAGCAGTGACAAGCTGTCAACAATATCAGAAATTACATGACTGGTTAGCCGTAAACAAATTACAGTGAAAACTCATTATAACGACACTCAGATATCCGACATATTCACTTAACGACACACCTTATAAGGAACAAAAAGTACATTTACTATGTTATGCAATTCATTTATCTGACATATTCAGTTATCTGACACATTTTCAGCGAACAAATGTTGTCATGATAATGAGGTTTCACTGTATCTTTAATTTTTGCCAACACCAAATACATGATCTTCCACTTACCCCAACGGGGAATTAATGAACCTAAAAATTAACAATATTTTTATTTAAAAAATTTAAAGAATTTAACTTTGTAGGCTTGTTGGTGTGTATAACAGAAATAACCAGTTCGCATAATCAACTGGTTTTCAGAGACGATGTTGGAAAGCCACACTTGAGACACAGCGGCCTCAGTGTAGCAAGCTATAATAGTTTTGAAGATATTCAATATTGAAAATTTCGAATACTGTTAATTAGCATAATTCAAATTGCAACAATTTGGTCTGAAATTATTATATGCGCTATGATAATTAGCCCCCGAGTAGAAATTGAAACGATATCTCTATCTATAATGGTTTTGAAGATAATCAAGATTCAAAAGTTCAGCTGCTGATAAGCATAATTAAAATGTTTAAAACTTTTGTTTTAAATTCATTAGATGCGCAATGGTCAATAACCATATGGCAGTTGTTGGAGTGACATAGCTTTCCACTATACTTTTGAAGATATTCAAGATATAAAATTTCAAATGCTCCTAGTTTGCATAGTTTTAAACATCTTTACTCCTCTCCATAAAAAGGCAAAAATCCTTGTATGAAGGTACAATCATGCCTAGTTTAGAGTTTCTATGTAAAGTTGTGTCAGAGAAAAGTGTCAAACAAATTCACTAGCTGGCAAAGAAGAAAGAGGAAAGAAATAAATAATGCAGTTTAGAAAAAAAAACAGAAAAGTATTTGTTGACACGCACACTTTTAATGTGACTTCACAATGCCATGGCAATCGAGTCGTCCGTAGTTCTCTGAATTCGACTGGGCCAAATCATGGACCTTCAAAACACTTTGCAAGAAGATATTTTGTTTGCCATACTCATGTGTATTTAACTCATTCCACCATAATGACACTTTTTCCCGATGGTATCTTAATATTGTCTGCTAATTGTAGTTTCGTAATTCATGGATTATTTCTTAAAAAATGGACGAAACTAGGATGGAAGATTTTTCCAAATTATATGCCCATGGTCAACAGATTCCCTTGGCCTCTGTGCCATTCTGCCCAGAGCGCGCCAAGGAAAGCTGCTGACTCGGTCTTCTAACAGGGTGGAATGAGTTAATAGAAGTAAACAATACCAATGCCAAGTATTTCAAATCTATCACTACAACCCTTAACAGTGCAAATGTAAGATATAGCATGATGTAAAGAAAATCACACAATAATAAAAAAAAAACCCTGAAAATCAGCTATCAAAGAAATACTGCCAGTAGCTTCAATGCAAACACATAAACCTCCGAACCATATGCCATGAGCAGTTGAAACCTTTGCATTGCGTGTGTGGGTTTATCTGGAGCAGTTTTTTGTTAGCCATGTTTACCTTAGGCCTATCCATGCAATTCCCAGGCTGCCTTTAGTTGCTCTTATCATTATTCATTTGCCTTGCTGCCGCCAAATTGTAGATTCCAGATGGGATCTGTGCATACATTGAGATATTCAGTGTGTGATGAACATGAGTGCCAAGAAAGATTTACTGGTGATAAAAAAGATTAGCCAAGGCCGAATTTTTTTTGTATAGAAAAAAAAAAAAAAAATTCAGGAGGAGCGAAAAATGGTTTGTTTGTAATGCACTACTACTGCAACCCAGCTTTCATAACTAATATAATACACGGTATAAGCTTTGGACAATATGCTTAAGGTGAAACTGCAAGCAGATCTAAACAAACGTTAAGGTCTATTTTCGGTGGAAACAATCGGTTCCATGAAGGGTTCAATAAACTCAATGAGTTGAAATGGTTCAGCGTAAAGCAAAATTGTGGGATACTTTGATTTTTCGCAAAGGTCAGCATATATGCTGACACAGCCCTAGAGTGTATGTTGGAGATGAGAAGGATGAGGAACGCCCAACGGCACAATATGAAACGACGTGGTGCAGCCCTTGTCTGGCTCAGCCTGTGAGCTTTCAAGGAAAACAAACTTTCAGTATAATGGGAACCAATTGTTGAATTGTCCACTCATACATATTCAGGAGGGTCAGAGCAAGACACTTTTTGTACAGATGATTAAAACATAATTTAATGAATTAAATGGAAACACTGGAAAGTGATCACTTTATTTATTAGCAGACCTACTGGATAATCAAAGATTTAAACGTTTTATATCAATATGTTTTTCCAATAATTTTACATGCCTTATGGTGCTAAATCTAATTTGAACTTTACTGTTGCGAAAACATGAATTTTTTACATCTTAAGTAGTCCACTATATGTAAATAAGCATTGCGCCCAATTCTAAGTTTCTAGTGCTGTGATTTCGTGATGCACAGTTCAGTTTAGTGTCACAATTTTTCATAAGTGGGAGCATTATTTTGTATATATATATATATATATATATATATATATATATATATATATATATATATATATATATATATATATATATATATATATATATATATATATATGGACTTGTACAGCTTTGTATGAGAATGAACTATGTATTTTATAAATAGAATGATATCAGTCAATCAAAGAAGACGCTAAACTTAGAGTATTGCTTGTAAACATATCTATTTCGAAAAAAAAAAGGAAAGAGGCTTTGCCTTTGTAAATGCCTCTAGCGAAACTTTTAATATTGCCATGTGTGGTACCAGGGATACACCTGTTTACTCTTCAAATCGCCTCATTATTAATACGGATATCATAAAAGTAGCACCGTTTTATTAAGGGACAATTTGAAGAGCATACATGCTGTAAGTGATTTGAATGCCTTATTTCTAATAACTATGTGCATTTTTGTGTGAAGATCAGGTTCGTGCTTTTGGAATGGAATGAGCATATGCCGCAATGTTTTTATTTTTTGGTTTAATTTCTTATATCATAAAATTTGTCTTCAGTTCTGGCAGCATGTAAACCTAAGCACATGTATGACAAATTTATAATTTTGTGTGAACTTTGCCACAGCTCTATATATCCAGTTGTAGTACGGGATGGGGAATTAGAAAATCAGAACTGCACGGAAACCTTGCTGCAGAAAAGGTAAAAGAGTAAGAAATACCAAAGGGGAAGATCATGACAATACTGGATGTAAACATTGCCACAGATAATATGTAATAGTACGGAATGGCGAACTAGACGACCACGGCAGTGTCAAGCTTTCTAGCTGAAGATAATGTATGATAGCCTGAAGTGGAGAATTAGAACATCATCCCAGATGGCCATAGCCATCTGCAAGAAATGGTGGCTATGGTCATATCATACCATTACACACCGGGCGCCAACGCGTAATATGTTCGTGTGAGGTAGAACAAGGACTTATACAAAGCTTTATATTTCTATACCAAACCAGCACGAGCCAAGTATATTAATTTGCAGCCACAAAGCACGGGGTTTACGTCTGTCACTCGGCAATCGGGGGTGGGGGGTGGGGGTGGGGGGCACACGGGTACACCATTGTCACAGACAGGGCCTGATGTGCCCTTCTCACAAAATTAGGATCTTTTAGACAAATGTAAGTTTACAAATCCCAAATTCTAATGCTTCCTAAATTGGATATAGGAATACATTTCCATCTGCCTGTACTAAGCATTTTTATATCCAAACTAATAGTTGTATTTCGCTTGCCTGCACAGGCAGTTGCCCGTATGTCGCCGGGGAAGACTATGGTTACTAAGACAACCCAGCACACAATTGTGGTGGGGAAATTAATATTCATGTTTTACGTCTATTTGTGTGATACCCCAATGCTGAGGCAACCAATGATGAACACAAACCTTCAATTTAGTAGTTCTGTTTCAGTTTGTATCAGTTTGTGTCTAAAACAGGTAGTTTGTGCTGGATAAATACCCACCAAGTGTGGTCGATAGGGCAGGTCAGATATGTTGCATGTCTTATTGCTTAATATATATCCAATAAATGTGGATAATGCTCTTCGGATATGTTGCATGTTCTAGGTTTGGTTGGAATGGGATGAGGCTGTAAAAGAATGTTAAAAGCTATTTGTTTTCATGATAGGGGATCGTATCAGAAATACCAAGATAATCACAAAGAGGAAACAGTCAACGAACTATCAGTACATTGAAAAAAATCACATTGCAATAGAAAACATGAGACAATCCATGGTTGGAAGCTCTTTTTCAACAACCGGTCATTGGAAAGAATGTTACGATAATGATACCCATAAAAAACTTTATGCTGCTTGCTGCGGTTGCAATATTCCGTGGCGTTACGAGATATAATGTCAAAATTCGACATGATTCCATATTCTTAAGCAGTCAAGAGACCCTGCAACACATTAACAGTGAAAGAGTTGCGCTCAAGGAGCAAGGGGACGTGAGCCATTAGATCTTAGCATGTATAATACATGTATGTAACTCATTTGAGCAGTCAGTGCATATATGTTTACGAACGTTCGAATCCTTTCCAAATGTTGATCCAGTATCAATAGCCTTTCTTCAAAATTGATATTCCCTAAAATTTATCAACACAGCAGTGGCAAGAAAAAGCAAAATTCACTTATGTTAGATGTACAAGCAGCAAACTTTCTATTCTGATCCTCGAGGTGGTTTCATTTCTTTTCATTCCATCATATTATAAGTAGGTGTTCTGTCTATATGCATAGAATATGCCCTGTATCGCCAATTTTCATCTCAGAAAATGGTAAATGACAACAATACTTTTCTTCTATGCTATAAACCTGCAAAAGATGATATCGCACATGAATGTTGTTGATTCTTGGACGAAAAAAACATATGATAACATCTGGGCTCAGCCAGTGTAGATATTACACTGTACTAGATGGTTGTTGTTTACATAGGGATTATCAAGAAAGTTATATGTTACTTTCATAGCAGCTATTTTCAAACATGACACTATTCTCTTAGGCAACTGCATTTAAACATATTAAGATAATGCCCAAGAAGTGCAGCATACCGCATCATGGGCAAACGGGAGCAACTAATTTTTATGTTAAACAATTCAGATTTCCAAAGCCTTTATCTATTTGCAAGAGAGACATAACCCTGTTGCGCAAGTCCAGCATCATTAATTGCCACAGAAAGTGCATCACTCCTACTCTGTATAGACGAGAACTACGCCAACTGTCCTTTCCCTTCTGATATCAATCTATGATCCTAGTTGGATATGCAGACGCGAAATCCAGTAACTCCAGCCACCGGCAAAGGCAATTGTGTACAGGAACGCTACAGACGCTTCACTCAATCGACAGTGTCAGTAACTGCAAAGCAAAATTCTCCTTGCCCTGTAGAAAGTTTGATTGGTCTAAAATGTCCAAAATACATCACCATAGCAAAGGAATGCTTCAGCTCTCTGAGTACCAATTATATTGTGAATCCTCAACTCTATTAATCAGCGATTAAGAACCAAATGTATCTTGGAGCAAAAAAGCATTTGAATCAATGGAAATATTCATTTTGGAGAGAACCTGCTTCACGGTTTTTGTCATAAATCCAGGAAAAAGCCAAAGGTGTACTTCTAGCGTTAACACAACTATATATATATTTGCTCAGTCGGATGCACAGCTGAAGTTTTGTGTACGGACGTATAGGAATGATGGTCAATCATATTTATGTCTGAAATGTAGTTTTTTTTCATATGTAAGAGAGGCATTTTATCTATTTCTAAGTAAAGGATGTACTATTCACTATTAAATGACCTAAATTTGTCACGATGTATTATTCCAAAATTTCAGAATTATAGAAATCAAAGTGATTAGTATAACAAAAAATAATTAAAGCTACAGCTTATCAAGATGGGCAGAGCGAACATGAAAATTGAAATGGAGACAGCAAAGTTGTAGAGACAATGGTTCCATTTCCTTTTCATTTTGGAAATGCTGAAATTTGTAATGTCGTAACATACACTTTCCAACACAGTTCAACTATTGATACGAAACAAAGTGCATCAATGGATTCCAATGCTCTTTGATGCATGTGTGTTGTCATTAAAGTATCTCATTTGAAGAAATCTTCTTTATATTGGGGCAATTTGGAATCTATGGGAAAGCTTTATGTCCTTCATATGTTGAACATTGCAATTCAAACAAAGCCTCTACATCAAACTGTTCAGGTTGAGGAAATCGTCATATGGGGATATTTGAAGTATGTGGGCAGACCATGTGTCCTTACTACGTTAAACGTAACATTTTATAAGTAAGTTACAAAAGGATAAATACACATGCATAGCAATGAACCCTCACGATTGGCAGTGAATTGCATAGGTCTGCGCTGTGAAAGTCAAGAGGTTTCCTTTGGCACGCTTTGACGACGTTTTGAACAAAGTGCGACAAGGAAAACGGTTGACCTGGTGTATGACTTATAAAGCGAGCCAAGAAAAAGTGTTGGCCTGAGTATTTCTACTGCCGCACATCATGCACAAGGTAGGCCAAGGAAAACTGTTGTCCTGGAGTATTATTATTGGAGCATATTAATTACAAAGTATGCCAACAAAGTACTGTTGACCTAGAATATTTCTACTAAAGCACATTACGTACAAGGCCGGTCAAGGAAAACTGTTGACCCAGAGTATCATTTCTAGAGGACGTTAATTATAAAGTATGCCAAGAAAAACTGCTGACCTTCACTGTTATTTGGTCCTTGCAACGATAGGCATATTGTTGCTTGAATTAAAAGTCCATTTACAATGAAAATGAATTTATACAGTACCGTTATCGCAGTTCAGAATACGGTACCTCTCTGTTATGCTAAAAATTATGAATGAAGTATTTGACAGCCTAATTACTGGCCTAGGCATGCCCGCAGAACTGGGAAGTGAATTCCGAGTATTGGCAGGATGAATGTATGAACATATGAGTATTATGTGCACATATATCATATCTTTTCGGAGTAGGTGCTGCTAACACAGACTTTCAAAATGAATCACGAGGAACTGTAGTGTTACTCAAAGGTTTGGTTTGTCAAACAAATTTGCTTTATGTAGTCAGGGGAGAGAAAAAAAATCTCGTTTCTCTCTGCGATTTATACAACGTCATAAAAAATTATGGGATACTTTTTCAGTGTGTCCAAAATCTAACGGCCAATATTATGCCTGCAGGCACGGCGCCGAAAAGTTAAAAGGCGTTTTTATAAGATGATGCAAGTTTTGCCGTCGAAAGGTTTTCCATGTTAAAATTGAAAGCTCCTGTTACAAACTCGAGTGGTCTGGGCTTAACCACCTACTGAAATAGGCGTCTACAGTATTAACAAATAGACGTTGAACTGATATCCTGTCACTTTTTGCTAAACTGATGTCTGCTGAACTGTATTGGTGATGACTGCTGTTGCACTCAGTAGGTATGAGTTTAAACAGTGGCGTCCTTTAAATCAATTAGAAGATCAGAGTACCACATCAGTCTATATATCCATGGTCAGCTAGGCACATCCTCGAGTTGACTTAACATTTATGACACATCGGAAAATACTAGTTCAGAAGTGTAACGGTTGTGAGTGGATATACCACAGTTTCAAAAAAGTGCAGTGACAACCAATTTAGATTGCATATTCTTTATCAATATGATATGAAGTCTAAAAATCTCCAGCAACAATAAAGGCTCCGAAACGCCACTTTGCAACTCTCATCATGCTAAATCTGTAACTAATTATAAGGTCCCCCCATCCACTGCGCATTAGCTTTCTTTGCCCCAGTTAAGAAACCCCTGGTACAATACAAACAGAGGGAAATTACACAATATGACAGGAATTGTAGACAGGAACCCTCACTCTCTCCAAATAAAAAAAAAAAAATAATTGGACAAATATGCAATATCTTTACCTTTATTTCTTCCTGGCTGTGGAACGTATGTCTCTTTTATACATTTATGAGCCAATCCGATAATATTATAATTAAAAATTAAGAATGTATATGTGTCTTTAAACGCAATAACTTCAAATACACCGGGACACGCTCTCAGGCCACTTTGGCTCAAGCTAGGTTACTCGTGATGAAACTGATACAATGATCTTTCTGGAGAAATACACCTTTCTACACTTAAAAGTAGCTGCACGAAAGCTTCGTGTATCACTCATATGCAGAGGTACAGACGAAAGCACAAACATGTCAATTTTTATGCTGAAAGCATGCTGCTTTAAACCAAGACCAAGAACTGCCTCCACTTTAGTGTCCCCTTTCTGGTATGCTAATTTTATGCAAATAATGACAACAAACTTGATTTACTCCTAGGGGACCTACAAAACAGCGTCATGTCAAGAGAATATGCTTTCTATTTTTACATATACACAGAGTGATTATCAGCTACATATGGTGTTAATTCATCCTTTCTGATCAATTAGCACATACAAACACCAAAGACTACATGAAACACTGATGATCATCAACCCAGGGTTTGCCTTAAAATCCCGGGTTAGAAGTCAGCATTTGACGCAAGCAAAGTTAATTACTCATGTTCGCTTGTAAATGTGGAAAGTATTAAGATCAAGGTGTGTGTAATTTTGTTAGCATCAATGTTAAAATGCGAAAAAGTAGTTAAGCTCCAAGCAATTGCAGTAATCTTGATGTTTTGTAAAAAATATACGAGGCGAGGGATTGTACTACAAGCAACAGTTTGGGTGGATGACCAAGCCTAAAATGAATTAGGTTTGAATATAAAACGATATTCCAGGCAACGTGTTTGTAAAAAGTGTAGGCAGGCAGTGAACTTATGCGCCCGTTAACCTGGTATGGCAAATACTTGGTTGTAATATTGCTGAGCCATGTATACTATATTAGCGAACCTGTGCCTTCTCTCCATCTACAATTTATCGAAATTTTGCATCGGTGTATGTACGTGCATTAGGAAAGTGTATCCCCATCCCTATGTCCATTTTTAAGACGGTGCAACTTAAATTCTAGCACATTGACTCGAATTTCAATGCACGTACATTAAAACGCAAAATCATCTTAAAGTTTGCTGTTATGAAAAGAACACAACTCATTTTTTTCGGCCATCCTCATGCTTGCACACTGCTCATTTCACACAAATGCAGCAGGCGTGCACATGTATGTTCTGTGAGAGTTGAAATATACATATATATATATATATATATATATATATATATATATAATGGGACGCCGTTTCTCCTTTTATTCCATATCTCTCTACCTCTCATGCCTCTAAAACACACACAGACGCGCTGTTCGCAGTTGCTGCCGCCATTTTACAATGCTGGTGGTGCATTGGTCAGTTGTGGTGTCCACGGAAAAAGCAGAATGGGTAACGGAAACGCTTCATGGTCCGCAGGCCTGGCTCATTTTAGTAAAACATATATGCCATACTTCTATTGTGACAAATATGACTGACTTCTTTGTCTTGAGTCAGTAAATATAAAAGTAAGGTTAAAGTGAACCAGTTACTTGTATAGATTTGCGGAGACCGCACGACGGTATTTATGGTTTCAGCTCCATTCATCTGGGGATAATTTATTGTCTTGCTGTGGCCCGGGTCGCATTTAAACATGCCATAAAATAGAATTTAACATACCATTGGTTCTATTAGTGCGATAAGATTAATTGTCTAGATATTTAAACATTTGATCAAAAGACATATGTTTAAATATCCCTTATCTATTCATGACAATAAATCGATTTATTGCTATCATTGAATGCGATTGATAATATCATGAAATGGATTATGTCTTTAAAAAAAGGAAACTTTTCCAGAATTAGATAT
Organism: Hermodice carunculata; assembly: GCA_964020975.1. Classification (NCBI taxonomy): domain Eukaryota; kingdom Metazoa; phylum Annelida; class Polychaeta; order Eunicida; family Amphinomidae; genus Hermodice; species Hermodice carunculata. The sequence goes on from OZ026628.1 coordinate 5,751,236, forward strand.
ATCTTCAAATATATTCCATGACAAGGTTAAATCGAATTAATGTTACTACACAAGACTGTTGTTCCGCCTCATATACCGCAGGGGATTAAAAGTGTTAGAACCATATTCCATAAGGTATTAGAAAATCACGAGGCCACATTCTATAGGGGATTTAAAAAAAGATAGCCCCACATTCCACAGGGGGCATTAAAAATGATAGCCCCCACCTTGGTCCAAAAATACCCCCAAAGGTGAGAGCTCAAATCTGGTCAAAACTAGAAAATTGTATGGATTATTTGGTTTGTTTACACAGATGCACGTCTCTTCTGGAACTTTCAGAATGATCATAGATAATCAGCTGTATGTGCGTGATAAGTAGCAAACAAACATGGGTGTTTCTCTTAACTGTACATGAAGCATATCATAAACAAGTACTCATTAAAAGTTTTAAAAAGATATGTATACTTTCTCATGAAGTAAAGTTAAATTACCCCTATCATGCGAGTTTTTTTTATTCCATCTTGTGTGATCAGAGGCACTCTCTTCATTATTGACAAAGATATTATTATGGTTCCATATACAGACATACACAACCAGATTATGGAAACATAACAATTAATCCGTTGCAGGTATTTCGGAGAATTCTGGAAAAATACCAGTTTTATCTGGTTTTATTAAGAAACTTCAAGAAATAAATCTAGCTGAATCTGATCAATTTAAAGAAAAGCAAAGTGTGCAAACCTTGGGCCCCCAAATGCAGAAAGCAGGTGGGCTTCACCTCACTTTTAACCAGTTCTGCAGCACACTCCACTGTGTGAGTGCAAAGACAATGCAGAAAATATTCTCGAGAAGCCGACAACATGTTAAATTACACAGTGAGTATCACTCTTGTTGATGGGAACAACTCTACGACGGGGAGGCATGACATGCGGGTTGCATGAGAAGCCTGAAAATAGTTCGGAAAAGCGCGGTGTCTGATTGGCAGGTGTAACAATGAACCACCCACGTGGTTTGGGAGTAAAAACACTTTTATGATTTCTCCTGGGTTTTTGGAATTCCCTCTCAAATATAGAATAAAAATACCTTAAATTTTGCTTAAGGACACTGCAAAGTTCTCCGATCGCTAAGCAAAGATCACAGTGTACTGTAGCCCACAGTTTGTACAGGTGTGCAAAAAAGGCAATTTGCAGGTCATTGCCGAATAAATATCTACTTGTACGCATGTATAAGAAAATAAATAATCTTTTTAGAATTGGAAGCGACTGTCAAAATTAAGGGAGATAAGACCAATTCAATTTTTCTTACTGCTTGACTTAGCCATGTTAATGCATTAGGCTGCTACCTCAAAACTGTGACACAACGCCTGTATTCAACCAAGCGTGACCACTCAGTGAAGCATGTAAGTGATTTGGGCCAAAACATCTTTCCTTCCCTTACTTCTTAATAGTATGACAAATGCTGTAAATACATAATGAATAAAACAATACTATGGACATAATACATAAAACATATTATATTAAGTACAACACATGTTTCAATTTTTACAAATTTATTTTTATTCAGATCACCTGAACAGCCGGATGGAATTTACCCGTTCATGTTCTCTGGAATAAACCTTTTGTTTTTGTTTCTTTGTACCTTTTGTATCATAAGCATGCATACGAATATATGAAAAATAAAGTCAAGTTTTAAAATCATATCTGTCCGTTGTTTTCACACATTAAATGAATTATTTACTGTACGGCCCATATATACGCGTGCTGGAAACCAAGGTCTTCACAAAGCATATATGTAGTTATTTGAGTACGTGAGATAATCATATTTTTTCGACTCATTTTGTATCTCTGTGGGTAAGTGACAGCCAGCACGGAAAGTACACATTTTATTTCTTTTTAAGTTTACTATGTGTCCAATACACCGCACGACACTGCCATCGCCAGTATCCTCTTTTTAAATGTACCAGTTTTGATTGATCATTGCACCAACCAAACTGTTTGGACCAGTAGCAACTTTTAATGGTAGCCAGAGTCTCAGTTAACACCTCTTAACCTTCATCTTCACAGAAGATAACTATACATTTATTAGTTGACGACTTTTCTAGTTTTCAACGTTTTTGTCAAGTTTTATAAGCTCACTTTATGTTTCCGTATATACTTTAATTTACTTTTCCTTACTGTTTCAATGTGTGTCTTTTGTTGTCGTTCATTCTTAAGCTGCGTCATGTGTCTGGATTTTCTCATGGCATAGTTCACAACAGAAGGTTGTGTTTCACTGTGCTTGGAGGAAAGCCACTCAACAGTTCTGTTTGTTTTACTTTTTACTTTTGCTTCAGAGAAGTCTACTTTGGCGTTTGGCGCTCTTCTGCTTTGATGGTCAACTAAGGCCATCACTCTTTCTGCTTGCAAATTATGCAAGGGCACAGCAGTGTGCTTTCCCCAAGGTTTCCTCGTTAGGTGCACTCAATTCACCTGTGAGGTACCTGGCATTTTCCCTTTTCGTGACCTGTTCAAATCCTACTGCCATACTGGACACCAGTTCAAAGTTCAAGTCTTCCTCAACCAGGCGTTCAAAAAAAAAGTCGCATAGTCCTGGCCAAAGATGCAACTTCTGTGTAGGATGATCCACGGGCTCTCGATCGTAGCTTTCAAAGTTACAACAGACGCTCAGACTTAGTCTCAGAAAACCTTTATTTGACCGTTGTTCTGTACAGAATACACAATTGTAACATATCGTGATCAGAAGACACCCGTTAATGACATGAAACAACCGCTATCATGGGAGCCACCTGAAACCAAAATTCATTTACAATACAATTTTTATTGAGATGAAAAGAAAGTTTGTATCACTCTGTAAGTAGTAAGACAAATACATTTATTGTCATTTGGTGGTGTGTATTCCTCCACCAAGATGGCTGCAAGCTGAATCTTTCTGCTGGGTCGTCTTTCTTCTTTTTCTTTATGTTGGAGGATCATTTATTGTCCTAAAATAGTATGTACATGGAGAACTAAATTCGGGCTGACATTGGATTTAGTATTCGGAGTTAAAGACTTCAAAATTCCATGCAAAAGTGGTTTTTATGATTCACAACAGCGGTTCCCGTCTTTTCATTGAGACTAAGGTGATATGCCTCAGCACTGTCGCTTTACAAAACATTCATCCACGGCCAGGTCACCTTGATGCCAAATAGATTCAAAACTTTCAACAAGCTGGTGATCTCTGCCTTTGACATTTTCAGTGGGTTGTACAAAGACTAGAGTACTGTGCGCAGTACTTCGGTAGATACTCTTTCAATTCATCCTTGAATTGTACTCTAGAACATGCTAATTCAACCATTTTGTATGTATTCTCTTGCCAACATAACGAGGAAATTTAATGAGGGGAATGCCAGCATCTGTGAAGAGAGTTTTAAATCTACATGGGTCAACTTTGCCCTGTTTGTATCGCGGAGCTTTTATTTCATTAACGGCACCAGAATCTGGCCGAAAACATTGACCATGCACACGTGTTGCTTTTATCACTGACCGAGCTTTATATGCAGCTGCATCCAGTCGATGGACATTACAATTTAGTTTCACTATCATCCTTCATGTTTTGCACGACACAGTGATTCACTGCGGCTTTCTGAGTGTAGTGAAGGGAAACAAAGGTTATACTTGTCCGTTTTCGACCACCATTTCGACAAACGTGCACATATTGACTCCAATTTTGCAGTGAGGACTAACTGTTGTGCTTGCTACTTAAGGCGCAGTTTCTGTTCCAATCGGTCAATACGTTACAAAAATCCCGTTTAAATGTTTGTTTACAACTGATGGTCCGCCTCAAAATCTAAGAAAAAAAAATCATGGTACACAAGTGTTTGTGGGGGTGGGGAGGGCATTTCAAAAACTAGAAACATTCCAGTAAAATTATCATAGTGAGTTTATTATACATTATTAGAAGTCAGTTTATATCATAGAAACAAGAATAGTAATCTTACCGATTATTAGCTTCATTTTATATGTTCAGTTTACATTTAAGTTGTTCATGCACACCCACAAATGCCATATGGCGCCCTACACATGTACTCATACACCTTTATATGCGCCCTAATATTACCTAATGTAAGCCTTGATACACCCCCATATACCCTAATATGTATCCTGATATACACCTTAGTATACGCCCTCCTATGCCCTTATATGTGGCTTCATATGGTCTAATATATACCTTAATATACCCTAATATATAACCTTGTATGCCCTCATATACCCTCATATACGCCCTCATACAGGTATGCCCCGGTGCACCCTCATCTATGTCCTTATGTGTGTTTACATGCGCTAATATATGTCCTCATACACTCTGATATACACCTTTATATACCCCAATATAGGCCCTCCTAGGTCTTCATATGCTTTAATATATGCCCTCATATACCCTGGGTGCTGTTTTCTGTGCTGATCTGTGTGCTGTTCTGTGCAGGTCTATGCACGTTTGTGGGTTGGTGTGGGAGGGTGTCACAGAGGTATCTGCGGGTGTCTCCATGGCATCTGTAGGGTATCTAAGGGTCTCAGAGGGCGTCACATGGGTGTTACAACAGTGTTACAGGGCATCCCAAGGGCGTCACAAAGCACCAAATGGCATTATAAGGGCGTCAACGGGCGTCACAAAAGTGCATGAGGCCGTCAGAGGGCATTACAAAGGTGCACAAGGGTCTCAGAAGGCTGGACCGTGTTACACCTTTGCAGTCAGACAAACAAGTGCCCGCAACTCCCATATTTTCTCACTCGTTTTGTCGTTTTATAAATAACAGAAACAAGCAACTCAGTTGCCAGATTTAAATGTTTGACAATATGTGTGTAAAAGTATATTTCAGACCCTTCACATGATACATCTGTTAACTCAGCAGTCACAAACAATGTCATCATCATTGTGGGCCATTATGTATCCGCAGACATCTGTACCATTATCATTGGATGGATCTGGGTAAGTGATACACACACACACACACACACACACACACACACACACACACACACACATATATATATATATATATATATATATATACATATGTATATATATGTATATGTATGTATATATATATGTATATGTATGCATATAAGTATATATATGCATATATGTATATACATATATGTATATGTATATATATATATATATATATATATATATATATATATATATATATATATATATATATATATATATATGTGTGTGTGTGTGTGTGTGTGTGTGTACTAGTACATAGACTGTTAGCATGCAACGTTTTGGCATTATTCTATACAAGATATGATGTTGTTAATCCAAAAAGAGTGAAAGATGTCGTTGAAGCCAAAAAGTTACCATCGGCTCATAAAAAACTGAATGTTTACAGTCACACTACATATTTTTTTATCCATTCACATTTGTGAATGCAATTTTCTCATGATCCCTTTGGTTATAATGTATAATTTCAAATATGTCACATCATTTTGAAACTGACAATGTGGATATCAGTAACCCAATGGCAACACTATGTATATAAGCTCCTCAATATATAGCACGGTTAAAACTTCTTCTTTTCTAAAATCGCGTGGCCAGTTGTTTCAAAGTGTACAGTATCTGTCTTACGATTCCCAGACTTTGCCTATTTTCCTTGTCACTCTAAAAGTGTTAGTCAGATTGGCCGAATGATGTATTAATTCCAATAGTAGTGTACACTTAGGTTATGCAAAGATTTCCTGGAGCAAACATGGTTTCCACAGAATCTTGTGACAATGATATGTGTTAATTTACAATATGACCATCAATTTCACTTATAATGGAATCCATGTAGCATACGATAACAAAAATAAACCCCTTTTCCTTAATCTGTAGCAGTTGTTAGAAAAATATTGGAAAATACTGAATTTTTAATACCCCCAAGATTAAAAAGTAGGGTGTGTGCTTCTATTAGGGCATGTGTTACAATTGGAATGAAAACAGTAATTGGTTAAAATGTACCTGCGGGAATGTATGGTCATTACACAGTTATGCTATGCAGTTTTGATTTTTAATGGATATTTCAATTGAGGTGCTTGTCATAATGAATGCGTTCTCATTGACAACGATATAAGTTAATGGCTATCCCAGTGGTAATATATATTTTCCACTTCTCTAATTCTTTCAGCCATATTCACTTTATATTTGAAGGGAATGTATCTAAGGCAAGTTATACCAATTTTTTTCAAATAGTCACGCTCCAGCAGTTTATTTAATTCATTTGTGGTTAAAAGCAAAAGCGCACGACAAACTACTTGCAAAAAGCATAGATGCATTGATGCCCCCCCCCCCCGCCAGAACGTTGTTCAACAGGTGAAGTTGGTATTCTTTTTTCTATCTTTTACGAAATTTTGTGTATTGGTGACCTTTTTACCTCTCCCAAACTCTCAGTTGCATCTTCAGCAGAGTCGAAATGCACCTGGGCTTAGGATCCACCACATTCTAAATTATGTGGTGCTGTTGCCATTTTCCATTTTTAACAACTTATGTAAATTAGGGGAAAACAGTACAGGCATAATTATTAATGGCATGTTGGCAGGGTTTTTTGTGCAGTAGGGATAGCAGAATATATAACATTTTAGTATTTTTTTTCTTATCTTGGTAAGTATGGATGCTGGTATCAAGGTTACTCCTAAACCCCAACAGGAAAATACATCTGTGGTTTCTCTTGGTTTTGTTAATCTTTACCTTGACTGATATCGAAAAGTCAACTAACGTAGTAGCTGATACACTGGTAATGATAGATCATTGCACCATATTATTAAACACTAACAGGAAACTATCTAAGTGTCTTCTTTAGATGTCAATTTTACAGTGAGTGACTTTCAAAGGTCAAACTAACATATTGTTGTGTATCCTGGTGATAGTGGATTACAGTTATTAACATTCAAACTGTATCTATGGAACTGATAGGGCAAACAATGGTGATGCTCTGAAACAAAGTTAACTTAAATAATATTCTGAAGGTCACAGCACCACCTTGGTCTGTGAATGCAAAGGCAGCTGAGCACAGGACTGTTACAGTCCTCTCTCAATTTTGTTCCTAGGATATATTCTACCACTTTTGCTATATAAACGACCGTCATGAATATGCTGTGTTACTTGTAAGTATAAAATTGCTGCTATTTTTTGCAGAAGTCACTCGATAATTGTAACAAAAGCCAGGCTAGATGGGAAACGGTATACGTGTTGTAGCAGTTATTTTATCCATTGGTATTCACTATCGTAGAATGCAACTAAAAACACAATTTATACATTAAATCACGGACAGGGAAAATATAGACCAGGTACATGAACACATACAAGCATCTAACTAAACCACCTTAGCACATGAGGAGTTCACAAAGAAGACGGAACGTAAAATCTGTCTATCTATCTATCTATCTATCTATCTATCTATCTATCTATCTATCTATCTATCTATCTATCTATCTATCTATCTATCTATCTATCTATCTATCTATCTATCTATCTATCTATCTATCTATCTATCTATCTATCTATCTATCTATCTATCTATCTATCTATCTATCTATCTATCTATCTATCTATCTATCTATCTATCTATCTATCTATCTATCTATCTATCTATCTATCTATCTATCTATCTATCTATCTACCTATCTGTCTGTCTGTCTGTCATAAGAAAACTAATAAGTATAGATTATACATATATATATGTGTGTGTGTGCGTGCGTGTGTGTATAAATGTATATGTATAATTTGCTGTGTTTCCTGAAATCAATTTCTGTTAAAACACAGCTAAGTATTTTTTCTAATGCAGAGCACCTATGGATGCCCAAGGATAGATTCGCAAAGAACAGCATATACTAAATGTATAAGCTTCTATTTGTATGCAAATCAGTATATGCCAGTGATGCAAACGCACACTGTGTCTTTTTTAGTATAGAAACTAGTCAAGGGATTCTTTGTGGCCGGCCAGGCAATTGGATGCGCGATGGAAGGATAGGGACCAAGGAATACTATAGCGTTGAGTACAACACAACAAAATTCAAATTAAGGTGCCAATGACACGTATGCAACAGAATCCTCCCCACGACCCCCTACCCACCTGACTTTAAGACTGGAACAGTCCTCATACGGAATACTGAATGTAAATATCACACGGAACACTACACAGATGGGTTATTCCAATGCAGACTGGTCTCGTAGTGAGCTCTTAATCATTGAATAAAAACTCAAATATTTATGTCTATGACTTTTTAAGGATGCAGAAGCAGTGTACGAGCAATGCTTTGCTCTACCCCAATGAATGGATGAAAGTATTATCACCAAAAGTCATACTCTTGCTTCTTTATTATTCCATCGTGTAACAATTTATCACCCAAACCACAATATCACACGAGGTGCAGCAATTTCAATTGACCACCTCACTCATATGACCTTTAACCGAGTGAGTGAGTGATCTACACTGGATACCTTCGTGCAGCATGGGCTTCAGAGTGAGTTGTTTTGCAGCAACCAGCAACTTAAGAACTAGAAGGAATTATAGAGTAAGGAGACATTTTTGTGTCTGCGCAATAACGGGGGGGGGGGGTATTTGCATATTCTTGTACTTATTCTTGTACTTATTTGGTTTAAACATATTTTTATTGGCTACAATTACACATCATTCCATGCAGTGGCTATACAATGATTGGGAAAGAGGGTTGAACTCTATTTTAATCCCTCTTGTGAGGAACGACAATGGCACAGGACAACACAATACTCATTTAAACACATTGAAGAACAGAGCACAGCGACAGGACAGACAAGGGGGCTAGTTATAAACTAATTAAAAAACTTCGATGTCAATAATGTCATTGCTGTGCACACGAACCCATAGGTTTACCTCTGACACAAGCATTTTTGCTTTTTTACCCAAACATGCCAAAAACAGAATGGTGATATGACTTACAATACAAAATTTGAACAATATCACTTTGATACGAGACTGATCACGCTTTAATTAAATAGTACAGAAACACATGATCCATATCCATTTATTCCAAACCCAACAATGACAGCAAAGAGTTTCCAGACTTGCCAAAGTATCAACATTTCTCTTCCAATACCAATGTAAAGAAACAAATTTTACTCCTGACTTGAGACAGGCAGTCACCCATAAAAGGCACCTGGTGGTTTTAAACCGGTCCTCTCAACCTTAGAAATATTCATCATTAACTGCAGACACTAATTATTTTCCAAAATGTATAGGCCTAACCACCCAAAACACAAATTTCATTTCTTCTGCCAAAAATAAAAAGAGACCTGTTAGGTCTATCACCTTTTAGTTCTCCCGACTTGTCAGACAGCTAAGTTTAAAGTAAAAGAGAAAAGTAGGCCTACATCGTTTTTGTGATATTTATGAATCTGGAACAGTATAAACACACTCTAACTCCACTATAACCATGAGTCGGAGAACAAAGCCCCCAGCACAACATAGACAATGAAGTAATTTTCAAATAGTACAGAAACACATGATCCATATCCATTACTTCCAAACCCAACAATGACAGCAAAGAGTTTCCAGACTTGCCAAAGTATCAACATTTTTCTTCCAATACCAATGTAAAGAAACAAATTTTACTCCTGACTTGAGACAGGCAGTCGCCCATTAAAGGCAACTGGTGGTTTTAAACCGGTCCTCTCAACATTAGAAATATTCATCATTAACTGCAGACACTTATTCTTTTCCAAAATGTATAAGCCTAACCACCCAAAACACAAATTTCATTTCTTCTGCCAAAAATAAAAAGAGACCTGTTAGGTCTATCACCTTTTAGTTCTCCCGACTTGTCAGTCAGCCAAGTTTAAAGTAAAAGAGAAAAGTAGGCCTACATCGTTTTTGTGATATTTATGAATCTGGAACATTATAAACACACTCTAACTCCACTATAACTATGAGTCGGAGAACAAAGCCCACAGCACAACATAGCCAATGAAGTAATTTTCAAATAGTACAGAAACACTTAACAGTTCTAATCAAACAAACTCTTGCTCATTTTTCTTTCGACTTTTTGAAAGGAACAGTTAAATTCATAACAGTGAGCATGTGACCCCTAGGGTCAAATCAATGTCACTCATGTGCAGTGTCAATTTTGCCTTCATAGAAGACTACCAGCATCAAAATACTGGTTAAAAGTGTTTTCAGGTGATGGAGTGGATATAAAATTCAGTACACCCTGGGATCCTGGGAATCAATTCAAGTTTAGTTTTGCACTGTATTATGTATATCCCTCATACAGCGCAGTGCCCCATGCTAATTGTGAAGTGTTTGGTCCACGAGCTTTACAATTTTAAAAATGCCCCCCCCCCCCCCAAAAAAAAAAAAAAAATAAAAATAAAAATAAAATAAAAAATAAATAAATAAATAAATACATAAATAAATAAATAAAAATGCGTGAATCAGGCGAGGTACATCCCTCCAAATTTAGAGCTGACTGACCTCTTGCTACAAGAACAAAAATGAGAGTTACTGTTGTAATTTCTGTTGACGTTCATAGTTATCACTAGTAATGTTGGCATGAACATATATGTATCTAAATTGGGGAAAAGGGCTCATATGAGGGCTTTATAGTGACGTCAAGGGTACCAAAAGGTACCACGCATAAGAGTTCAAAAGAATTAGCCAAGTGGATATATACGAGCTATTATCCACCGTGTAGAAATACAATGGGTGCTCCAAAACAAAGCAAAAAATAAAAAATAAAAAATAAAAAATAAAATGAAAATAAAAAAAAAAAAAAAAAAAAAAAAAAAAAACAAAAACAAAAAAAACAAAAAACCCACAAGAATTATATATTTGTAAACTGACAGATAGCCTTGTAAAATGAACGGAATTCATTCAAGTGTAACTTTCTAAAGTTCTAGGCTAATCAACCTTGTGCAATGATTCCCTACTCGAATTATCTGACATGACATTGGAAACCATGGTTTCTCGTTGAATGCCTTCCAAGTGCCCGTTCTAATTGGTTTGGTCATCCAGGAAAATAAGTAGTGTCCCAGTTTATGCTGGTGGAAATTCAGAGGAAGACTGGCTTTTGACATACACCATGAAATTTTTTAAGGTTGAAGGTCTGAAGCCGCACTTTTGGATAAACTCTAATCACTTTTTCATATTTTTTTATCTGATACTTAAACTACATGCTCCCAAAAACTCAGATGTATGAACATAAAATTTATATGAAATTATTGATCTCAAACTTTTGTTAAGAATGAAGTAATTGAACAGTGCCGGACACATGGCTTTGCATGAGCATGATAATGAACCATGTCATTGTTTGCATAGTCATTCGTCCATGACCACTGGAAACCAATTGAGCTATTGAGAAGGGTAATTCACAGGAAAACATCAGCTGTGGAGAGAAGAATGGGCCAGTTCAGACTAATCATTACCATTGTGCTGATTACTTTGAAATTCTCTATTGATATAATAACAAATTAGCACAATCCACTTACTGGTCCCCAAATATGGAAAGCTGTATGTGAACCCACACGCAAACAAGCCAAGCTTGGTGTTCCCAAGTTAAAAAAAAAGTTGAGATTTAGGCCACAAAATATAATTTTCTTTAATGACAACATCACAGAGGTAAAGCTACAAGTTTATTTCACACAATAATTGAAACACAGGACAGAAGAAATGAGTATGTGTCATAATAAAAGCAAAAATCTGCAAGAATTGGCAACTTCCTCTTTCAATTTAGACAGTGTGATTACCATATCCAAACCGTAGTCCTAATGAAACAAATCCAAGTCAATTCCGACCAAAGGCAATGTTCCTTGGTATGTATAGCTGAAACATATATAGTTCGTATACAAAAGAGACCAAAACGTAAGTGCAAAGGTCCATAGGGGGGAAAAAAACCTTATCTAGTTTTAACATGACAGAATGCAAAAAGTTTTGTTTGAAATTATAGGCCTATTTCAGTAAATTGGCTTGAACAGTTGTATCATTCATGCACATACAGGACCATACAATTTATGAAAAGGGACCAAAATTAGCATCACATCAAAGAATTTGTAAGCGGAGGTTCTTAACTTGTTGAAAATGTCTATAAAATTCAGTATTTAAAAAGGTACTACTTGCAACCACCATCTCAACAATGATCATCATCTATATAAGTCCACACACTGACACCAACACCAACATCAATCCATCAGAAAAGCCCTCTAGGCCTAAAATGACCATCAATAAGAATCTAAACAACATGATTATATAATTCGATGTGTTTTAGGCATGTAGTTAAAGATATGATGTTGTTTTAAAGGAGATAAACTAAGAGTATTTCAAAAAGGAAAGTGTTTGAATTTCCAAATATAGTAAATACATTGGTTCAAATGTTAAACATCAGCCAGAAGCAAGTGACATTAGGCTTCAAATCATTAAAACGTAGTCAAAAATGCATTACAATAGTCAAAATTTGTAAGGATAGCAGTCACATTTCAAGTTGGTTTCCAAAAGTATTTTTGAAAGGACATTTAAATGTTCAAGATTGAAATGTTCCTAAAGGTAACTGTAAGTATAACTGTTTTCCTGTAACAGTTTTAAATTTTTTCATTTATGCAATTTTTCCGGAACTGTTTTTGCTCAACCTCTGCAATTTGTATCTAGCCTCACAAACGTACAAATTGCCTTATCACGTTAAAATAAACGCACATAAAAAGAAAAATATATACAGGAACGGTTTCCAAGAGGTTTTTCTCACAACCCCTTCCATGACTTTGGAGTAATTTATGGAAGGAAAACTTGTCAGGACAAAATTAAATATTTTGTAAATTTTTTTATGCTATTTCACGACTAACCATTGCATTCGATCCTGGACATGGATATATATATATATATATATATATATATATATATATATATATATATATATATATATATATATATATATATATATATATATATATATATATATATATAAACATATAATTTCTTCTGATTTCAACTGGATAAATACCATTTTGTGTGAAGTCTACACGAAGAATGTGAAAATCCTACCAAGTCAGAAAGAATGCTATAAAATCTACAAAAAATCCCGCAAAATAGCTCTATGGATACAAATCTACGGATATATAGTAATCAGAACATATGTAAGTTTAATGTACTTGTAAAAAAACTAGATGGGTAATTGCAATCCAAGTTGCCAGTCTCACTATGCACTAGCTTCACAGCTCCACCTAAAGTGATCTCTGATCAGTGGTAAACAGATTCATTAATTAGTTATATTATTGTTATTATTATGGTTACTATTATTATAATCATCATCATAAGTATGCTTAGCGGTTTACAGATATATGAATGAGTTATATTATTATTATTATTATTATTATTATTATTATTGTAATTATTATGATCATCATCATCATTATTCTTATCATTATTATTATTATTTTTATTATTATTCTTATTCTTATTCTTATTATTATTATTATTATTATTATTATTATTGTTATTATTATTATTATTATTATTATTATTATTATTATTATTACTATTATTATTATTATTATTACTATTATTATTACTATTATTATTATTATTATAGTTATTATTATTTTTGTTATTACAATTTTCTTTCCTTTTTTTTTTTTTTTTTTTTTTTTGCATTTTCGCTTCAATATAGAAACAATGGAAAATAAAATAGCATAAAACAGTTTCCAATGTCTTCTCCTTGCAAACATTGATGGCAGCTGACGGCCTGTTGTGGACTACTTAGAAATATGAGCTGAGGCTGTTGTCAGGACAGCTGCCAAAGAAAATGCCGCATCTGCTTTAGAGCTGCACCAGGTAGAACTCCATGGCAGTGTGGGCTAGCGTCAGATGCTATAAATAGTCAATGGACACCTCTAGGGCAATTCATCTGCAGTTAATATTATCTCCAGCTACGATCCTAAATTGTCATTATGAAATAAATAAATAAATAAATAAATAAATAAATAAATAAATAAATAAATAAATAAATAAATAAATAAATAAATGAATAAATAAAGAAATAAGGAAAGAAAGAAAGAAAGAAAGAAAGAAAGAAAGAAAGAAAGAAAGGAAGAAAGAAAGAAATAATAAGCAAACAAACAAACGAGTGAATTGATGAAGGAATAAATGACTAAATGAAGAAATAAAAATCTTGCAGGGCCTTGTAAGGAGGGTCTCATTGTGGTGAAACATGTCACACCCACCCACCCACCCACCCCTAAAATATATATATTACATCTCAGCACTTTCTTTGATTTCCTTTATCCATTTTTCTCCAAGAATAACAAAAGTGGCTTAGGCCCAAAAATGTTGTGCCAAAAGATAACTTTAGCGGTTCATTGCCTTCAAATATCCTTTGCTGCTTAAGCAGCCTGAATTATAATACTTTGGTACTAAATCTTCATCATGTGCAAAAGAAATGTCCAGTTTAAATTTTTGACGTAGAAAAGGGTTAACATTTTTGTTATGATTATACCTTACTTTGTGTTTGAATGTACATAGACGAGTCACCCTAATAGAACAAGAGCTTGGTCGACTGAAAAAACAGTCATACCCCTTAATATATCTGCTGCAATGCATTTCCTTCCTCAGGCATCTCAACTTATCCATCTGTTAAACGTCTATACAGTAGCAATATGAAAAATCTTGGAAAGTGCCAAAGTTCATTGGGATAATCGTTTAAAGGCTGAGTAAGTACTCTTACATGGCTTCAAAAAATTATGGGATATATAAACTATCATGGTGGGCAAGGCACTGAGCTTGAACGGTGCACGGTTGGCAGAGCTGCAACACGCTCGCCTTTCACCTCTGCGGCCCGGGTTCGATTCACGGCCGGGGAAGCATGTGGAAAGAGTTCCTACCACTCTGACTGTGCACGGTGGTTTTCTCCGAGTCCTTCGGTTTCCTCCACCAAACATGCAGGTAGGAAGTATACGCCACGATCTGTGCCATGGAGAGTGATTTATATAGGCTTGGCCTGCTTTGCAATCCATGTAAAAGATATGGGTCTATACTGAGCTTGAATGCTCTGAGCAATACCATTGAAAGCTCTTAAATATCATTTAGTGAAAATGAAAATGAGAATTGTTGATAGCAGATGGTCACAGGTGATGGCATATGATTGGATGACCACGAGATTAAAACTACGTACAACCATTAAAATAAATCTTGCAAGTTTTACCCTGGATCAACTTTTTTGAGATTCACAAGCCCTTCCCCCGACTTTACTTCGACAACTGACAAGGTTTTTATCCGATGCTAGCCGCCACATCGAGTGTTTTTTTTTTTTTTTTTTTTTTTTTTTTACCGCCTTAAGGTAAACTATCTAGCGTCTGAATTTCGTGCTAATTGATACAAAACAAACTCACTTGAGAAAGCTTGGTATAGACCCAGAAAAGGTACAGCCCCACAATACTCTAAGTCAATGTGATTGGCCGTTTTGGGGAAGAAGTCAAACATGAATTTCTATTGCAATCCGTATTGACTCTGATGGGACGTAATCAATAGGACTACGCTCATTAATAGATGGTTGCCTCAATTGAACCATTCGTTAAAAAAATCATTAAGCTAGAGTACTGGCACCTACTTAACAACTTTGCTAAACCTTCTCACAAGCTATATTTCTGTCAAATCTGAGAACTATCTGCGGAATGGGTTTGCAGAGACTTAAAATAGCAAAACCATGTAGGAATTGGTCAAAATTTTGAAAAAAGAGCAAGCAGTAAACAAAGAATGCATACAAGTACAAAAATCAATGAAAGTTGCGATTTGAACAAAATTGGTTTAGACACCCCCCCCCCCCCCCCCATCCAATGCACATTTTTGCCATGTGAGAGGTGAATCTAACGCTGTTTGAAAGTAAGACGAAAATGTGAATGTGAGCAGACGGACGTCTGACCATAACCGTTCATGTTGTCAATGGCAGTTGTTCATTTGCAACGTCAAATCATCTCTCAACAGTAAGACACAATCATACTTAGGCATCTGCTACTATTGCCATCACGCTCACTGGTCACATCTGTAAACCTGAATCGGATATTTAGAGCTGATAAAAATGAAAGCACAAACGTTGCTGGTTTCGTTGGAAAATCAAGTGTTTCCCCCATGGAACATGTTGTCTCAATGCTGCTAACAAAAACATCATTACACACGATCCCAATTTGTATGTGACCCTGAAACCTTCTGAACCACAACTCCAGATTCTAGTTCTCACTCAGATACAAAGTCACACAATTTTTAAATGGTTATAGCACCGAGACCCATTTCACACTGATAATGAAATTCATGTAGCATAAACCTATTTTATTGTGAAAACTTGAAAACATAGCGGTGTCCTATATCATTCATGCTTGTAAATATGAAAGCACAGAGTTACATATAGATTACACACATTGTACACAATAGAGGTCAAGTTCAGGATATGACCAAGATATGACATCACCTGAAGTAAATGTGGTGCTGCCTTAAAAATTATTACATTTTGTATGAACTATTCCGTGAGTATACACAATTGATCGATGCACGTTTCAAACAAACATAGTCGTGAGAATCGAATGCTACACAATATAATTTCTGACGTAGCTGCCCCTAGCCCCCTGCAACTGTAATGTGCTATGACCGTATTCACACACACACACACACACACACACACACACACACACACACACACACACACACACACACACACACACACACACACACATACATACACACACACACAAATAATAATAATAATAATAATAATAATAATAATAATAATAAGAAGAAGAAGAAGAAGAAGAAGAAGAAGAAGAAGAAGAAGAAGAAGAAGAAGAAGAAGAAGAAGAAGAAGAAGAAGAAGAAGAAGAAGAAGAAGAAGAAGAAGAAGAAGAAGAAGAAGAAGAAGAAGAAGAAGACTCAATAGAGGATCAAGATTGAACTCAGCTGCTAGAATCGGGAATGACTTAACCCGAAATCTTACAGCATATTAAGAAATCCATAATTCTAGTATGAACTTATGGACTTTCTGAATTGCTATTGTGCAAAACCGGAACAAACATTACAAACAATAAAGTTTAGTAATCAGTAGCCCATTAACGCTCAGCCTAAGTTGTAATCTACACCAAAAAAGGTTGGTTACATCGGTGAACGATAAAATTTGAGACTATATAATGTTAGTTTTATCATTTTTAGAAACCGGAAAAGCAATGCTCCCTAAACTGTGCCTTCTGTGTCCTTTGCTCCCAGTACACCACAATGACGATTCATTACCCTGCAAGACGATATGCTGCTTTCAATCCTGAGATAGGTTGTACACCACACAGCATCCGACTCCAACCTTTCCGAATTTATGTGGTTACTCAGGATAATGAACATGAGGCGCAGGTCGTAATATCAAAAAGAGGCCAGTGTAGCACCCTTATTTTGGCTTAGTACCTGACAAAAATATTATACAAATATACTTGTTGATTAACAGCACTAATGCCAGAAATGAATCAAGCCAGAAACTCAGATATGATAATGTTGTTCTAAAAATAAATGAAATGATGGTTAAATGTCACTTTGCCGAAACACTTACTGACAAAACTGAAGAAAGATATAGATCAATAGTCAGTACAGTTATTGGCACAGCACTGTTTCAAAACCGGAATGACATTAGCCTGGTTGCAGTTTGACAGGAAATATTTTGAAGAAGGGGAGAGAGATAACTTTCCAAGCGTTGTCCAATGAAAACGCACATTTTCACATAGGTGTTGGCTATTGGCCTTGAAAATGTCAAAACGTTTTATAATTCACTCTAAAAACATTGAAATTAATGTTTGAGTTTCTGTCACTGAAATAAACCGGACCAGGCCCAATCCGAACTTATATCTCTCCCAAATTAATTGTCCTACCAAAAAGTATACAGTTCTTTAGTTAATATCTCACAGAAAGTGAATTTACACTATGGGAACCAAAAGTTGCATTGACAAACAAGTAAAAGGAGGGGAAAAGGCGGAGGAGGAGGAGGAGGAGGAGGAGGAGGAGGAGGAGGAGGAGGAGGAAGAGGAGGAGGAGGAGGAGGAGAAGAAAGAGGAATGGAAGGAGGGTGGTGGTGGCGTCGGCGATGATGCCGACTATGACAACAATGAGGAGAAAGAGGACGAACAAGAAGAAAAAGAAGAATAAGAAGAGGAGGATGAGGAGGAAGAAGACGAAGAAGAAGAAGGAGAAGAAGAAGAAGAAGAAGAAGAAGAAGAAGAAGAAGAAGAAGAAGAAGAAGAAGAAGAAGAAGAAGAAGAAGAAGAAGAAGAAGAAGAAGAAGAAGAAGAAGAAGAAGAAGAAGAAGAAGAAGAAGAAGAAGAAGAAGAAATGTGGTACTCAGATAATATGTATCTCCGATCTCCCATGACATCACATGATCAAAACCTGGGGCATTTTTTTGTTTTGTTTTGTTTTATTGTTTTTTATTTATTATTTTTTTTTTTTTTTTTGTGATTTGTAATCTCTGAAGTTGGCCACTACCTGATTTGAAGGTAGTGTAAAGCTAGATAGACCGGATATCACGTAGGCCTATGTATGTAGTATAAATATTGTCAGATGTCATTACACACAATGCTCAAAACTGGACTACATCCGGCAGCTATGTCGGCAATATCTGTAGGGATTACGAAGGCGTCTAAATCATAAAACGTTCTGAACCCAATACAAGGGCAGAACAAAAGTACTTTACTTTGTGTTATCAGAACAGTGTGGTAGCCTCATACCCTTGAGACTAACAGCCTTGAAATCTAACATTAGCTGCCAGCATTTGTTGGACGATTTATAAACCAGGATTGATTGAAACATATTTCAGCTTTTGAAATAGGACTTAGACTGGTAAAAAAAGAATTGTCTACAATAAAAGCCACATGATCTAATTGGGATAGGTTGTTTGTGTACATAAATCTATATGACCCAGGTCATATTTATGTGTCTGAGATTTGCTGTTTTGTGATCATCAGAATACACTCAAGTCATATTAGTCATGTACTGTCTGTTCTTCAAAGCAAGTAAAAAACATATCAACTCCTGTTTGCGTTAAAAAAAACAAAAAGATGTGGTCCTTCGCCAGCAAATGCCATCCTTTTGGCTGTGACGGTATTAATGTATTTTGTAATGTTACCCTAGACAGTGTCTCCCATTTTCTGGGTCCATCACCCATAGGTTTCCCCTTAAGTTAACAATGCACATTCTTACTCACATTGTACTACTATAGAATAGGAGCAACTCTTCATCTTTTATGATATCCATAAGACATGTGAGTGTCTTTTGCCTGTTCTTTTTGATGGGTGTTCATATACAGACAACAAAGTGTCCAGATTGGAATGGAAACTTAAGTAGGATCATAAATGACATCGTAACCTGAACAGGATCCTTTCATAACACACAATCTGAATATTAAAAGCACGAAAGAAAGATAGAAAAGCAAAGACAGAAAGAAAGGAAGAAAGAATGAATGAAAGGGTGAAAGGATATATGTAATACTGCCTATGCACACACCCTTGGTCACAAAATTAATGACCCTTTTTTCTGTGTATGTGAAGGGTGAGCACATTCCTTTGTGTATGTATATCGTTGGCCCTAATACAAAGGGTAACCAGACAGGTTGAGCCTCTCTCTCACCGCTTGAGGTAATAGTTAACCTTTCAAATTACCTGTTCATTTAAATAGATGGCATTTCTGTGTTAAAGGCAAAGTGACTTGCCAGGGTTATTCAGTGGGTAGTAATGGATAGCGTAGGGGGTGGATTCCAATTAGATTCCGAGCTTTTAATAATTACATAACGAAGAAAGTAAATGGACACCAAAATGACACTCCAAAGTACAAAACGCTAACATTTCAGCCAATAAAGTGTGCAAGAGTTTCCACTAACCATTCTTTTATGGGTACTTTGCTCACACAACGTCTTAGTAGCAGGTCGCATATTCTATTGGGTTTTCTATGTAAATGTTAGGATATTTATGACACATTTTGCTCATTTTTGATTTGTTATATAATGCATATACAAGCTAGACAGCTAAAAACATGGCGTCATACAATTTTGTCATGAAGTCTCACTGAAGTCCCAACACTGGCCTAACTTCATTTAGTAATGGACAAACTAGGCGAAGACAAAGACGGCGAAAAGTGCCTGACTATGCATCTTTTGCCTGAGTGGAGACTCAAAGATTATGTGCCAAGTTCCATTCTGTCCGAACCTATCAGAGACTGCCCAATGACTGTTGCGTTTGTTTTTTACCTTAACTTTTGCGTGTCCACGTTATCGAATATTTGTACGTGGGTGACCCTAAATTCATTCAGGGTGAGTTTTTATTTGTTCAATTTTAACACAGAACAAAGACATAACTGGAATAGCTTTTCTCTGAGCTGTATTAAATTATCTTAGACACAGGTTACAGGTTGCGAGTAAATTATACTCGTGAGAACCTTCTGCTGGCGGGAAAGGTTTATTATAAAAACTATGGGTTTATATCTCGCACAAAAGCTAAAGAACACATATGTTTATGTATTGTATCTATTGAATTTGGGTCAATTTTACCTTCATATTTATGTATTCGTTTTCTCCAGTACTGTGGGTTTAACATTATTATTATTATTATTATTATTATTATTATTATTATTATTATTATTATTATTATTATTATTATTATTATTATTATCGTTATCGTTATCGTTATCGTTACCGTTATCCTTATTATTATTATTATTATTATTGTTATTATTATTATTATTATTATTATTATTATTATTATTATTATTATTATTATTATTATTATTATTATCATTGTTACTACTACTACTACTACTACTACTACTACTACTACTATTACTACTATTACTACTACTACTACTATGATATCTAAGACAGCGAATGATTAAAAAAATAAAGCAAGTTATATGGGTGGTATAGATAGAGTTTGGCACACAGGAGACGTGGTCTTAAGGACCACTACTCTGGTGTGGCTACTCGTATGTGGCAGAGGAGGAACCGCTGTTGCACAGATAAATTTTGGGTTGTAGTGCACATACTCTATTTTGCTGTATCTTATACATTTGTCGTTTATATATTCTGTCTGTGGAATTTGTTATAATGGAACCTATATATCAATGCATTAAATTTTCCCCAGTATTGGGAGATTAATATGATTACAATTATATTATTGTTTTGAATCCCAAGGCATTGTGTGATTGCAATAATAAAGCAAGCAATTTGGGTGTTACATATGTAGTTAACCACATTAAAGATGTGATCTTAAGGACCACTGCTTTGGTGTGGCCACTCTTCTGTGGCGGGGGGGGGGGGGGTGACAACTGCTGCGCCGATGAACTTTGCCGTGTAAAGTGTATATTATATTTACCTTTATCGTTTACAGGGGGGTAGGTGGTTCCGTGGGTAAGCTTAATGGGAAATTCATTTACAATTTCATGTATTACAGGAAAAGAAGATATTCTCTTCACTTTCCAATTATGGATTGAAAAATTATCAGGTTACACTTTACAAGCAATCAGATCATAGTTTACATTTCTGCGCTAAATTCTGCGACGCTTTTACATTTAACGAGAACACAATTTTGTCAAATTACGGTAATGTGATAATAAATACTTTACGTTTATCCATAAATCATAAGTGTCGTTTCTAATCTTCGGGAAATGCAATGAGGATTTTACGATCTTACAATAATACCCCTACACCCTCCCTGTAGGCTTTTGTTGTTCATGTATTGTGTTTATTGAATATTGGGTCAATCATCATCATCATGTTGTCATTAGTAGTAGTAGTAGTAGTAGTAGTAGTAGTAGTAGTAGTAGTAGTAGTAGTAGTAGTAGTAGTAGTAGTAGTAGTAGTAGTAGTAGTAGTAGTAGTATGAAATCTAAGGCAGTGTATGATGATTGCAATAATGAATCAAGCAATCTGGGAGTTACATATGTAGTTCAAACTTGTACAAATCTCTCCTTACTGTCGCTGAAATTAAAGGGGCATATCGAACTATATACATTGTAGTTATTACTTAAGAAGAATAGTCACAGCTACTAACGTTATCTTATGTCACGTTCTCAAATCATACTTTAGAAGCTCAAAAAAAGGTTCTTAGGTCTACAAACGTGTCTTTATTGCATGTTGGTAGGCCTCTCCCGTTCACCATAAGCATCAGTTACATGACACAGAAGAAACATCGAACAATTTCTACCCACTGTTTGTCATTATTTCCTGGATAACAGCAATAATGAAGATTTCGTTTGAGCAAATTACACAGGCACCATTCGTGTCATTCAAGTCACAAGGAAGCAGCATATTTTCTCTTTAACAGTCACATTGACGCCCCCAAAGTGGCTTGCTGAACCAGCGCCACTACTTGGTGGGTCTAGTCACCAAAGGACACAATTGAAACAGTATTACCCACACAAGAATGGAAATGCTCCGATATGCAAATCATATTTTATCATAATTTATAATTATGCATGCACGCATTAACGATACGTAGTGGGTAATTTGGGAAATATATTCAAATTTTGACTTGTTCATATATCAGCTGCAATTTGTAATGATGCTTCGTTTGAGCCCAGCATAATTCATCAGTCTTAATTCCAAAAGGTGAATTTTGCACGACTTTTCCCACCCATGTCTGCGTGTTATGGTCAGGCTTCGCAGTTGGACGGGTCATACCACTAGCCCCGCCCCCAGAAATTGACGTTTACAGTGGTTTACTTGCTGCGACCTTCCGCAAAGGTCTACCGTAATTCCCCGTAGTTATTGCACACATTTAGCGCCAAATTTATTTTCATAATGTTATGGTGCCCGTTTTTCCAGGCACAGAGGACTACAGCATTTTGTCAGCCTCATGTTTGCCGGTTTCGAATCTTCAGATTTTGCGTGCAGTTGGGTGATAATGATGTGTGCATCGAAAAAGTCCTCAAAAACACTGAAAACTACCATATTTTCTCACAAAATGCATATAAAGACATACTTTCCTCATACTCTTTTCGAACAAACCATAGATTTTTACAGCTTTACTACAATCGTTTCTTTGTGTTTAAACTTCAAAATCGGTTGTCTGCAAATGACTTTGCTCCCATTTTTGCACATCAGATGAAGATACTTATACCGTATTACGCACAAATGGAAACCTGCAAAAAATGTATGCATTTTTTCCGTTTGGCCGGGTGACAACTTTGCCTGTTTTTCTTTTTTTTTTTTTTCGTTTTCTTTTTGTTTTTAGCAGGAATTGATGGATTTACGGTAGTCAGTAGATATCAATAAAAGTGAATACGTGCCTGTTGTGTGACTGTGAAAATACCAATGGGATCTCCAATCACTAAGCACTATTCTGTTTCCAGGGCGATTCCACTGCACAAGTTTGTTGTAGACCGTAATAAAGAGTTGGTATTTGGGTTGGGGGGGAGGGACTTTATTTATTTTATTGACATTGATTGACTGAGCGTCCAGTTTTTCAAATGCCTTGTTTTGGGGCCGAGATATGGTCGGTACTTGGCGTACGCTTGGCCTTTGTTCTAATGTAGTTTGACCTGCGTGTTATATACAGACACAGGCATTTCCCAACTTTTGACTGTCCAATATAGTGCCTGCGTGTTATGCAGATTTTTGTCAGGCGTCGATGGTTTCGGATCAATGTGAACCAATCTGACGGATTTCCCTTACTGGCCTCCAGGTATATTATTCCCCTTGCCTGCCAGTGGTTACCCTTCAATGAGGTTGTCAATCATCCGAATGAGCCTGCCATATAAGGCGTAATCAATCAGCGGGCCAGTCATGAAACCATGCTTGCAACAGCACATGCTGAGTCTGATACAGAACTCGGAATTGTCCGAACAAAAACTCCATAAATTACATTATTTTCAAGTATGGTTAATCAACCATCTCATAACAGTCAACAAACAAGCAATGCTTACGGATTATAGAATTGTCAAACTGGAAAACCCGCGAATAAGTGTCCGCAGTCCCTTCAAAGACGTCTTGACTTTTGAACTCATTTTCAAACGATCATTTTCATAACAACATCGCAGACTATTTCGTTTTCATCTTCCCCAGTTTTGCTCGGAAAAAAAAAATAGTTTTCGCCAATGTCGTCCTAAAGAATTGAACTAAAAAAGTGGGTCTCAGATTTTTCGTGCGAGGCTAAGTTGTTTCTCAGTACTCGAGAAAATTTAAAATCCTTTGATGGAGGAATGGAGTGTCATCACTTCAACTTCGAACTGCTACAGCTCATTACCTGCGCAAAGCACAGGAAAAACAAACCACGCTTTAGAAGATAGGTATCAGAACATTATCTTTTCAAAGATTTTTTTGTATGTAGTCCCTTGACTGAAAAGGTTAAATCAACATTACAGAAAACATGCTATCTTTTCATAATTGCTGCATAAACATACAACAAGGTACGTAATTGACAATACTATCATTTGATTTTGGGGCAAGTTTGCTTTTCAGAAATGTATACTTTATGGGAGTAAATATGAACTGTTTATTTGAGATTTTATAGAAGATGTACCTAACGCTCTATCACCATCGCAGGTCCTAGCTGGTCTAGCAGGTAGCCAGCACCCTGTTCCTTTGGGCAATGATCACAATGTTGCCATCAAGGATGGGGCCAATCTGACGGCCCTCTGTTGAGCTCCACAGGTACCTGTTTTGGAATGTTTACTGGTACAGCATTCCAAGGCAATGTGACCTTCCAATTCTCATCTCCACCAACAAAAATAAGGTAAGAATATGAAAAATGTGACTTTTTGCTAAGATTTTGGCTGAAGCAATGGCCATTCATTTAAAATAAAATCGGCCATTATGATTAATGGTCGGCCACTTTTCCTTGTTATTCAAATTTCATATTTATATGCACGCATGACGGTGTCAAAGTCTAATGTAATGTTGCAATATAAACTGTTACAAGTTGTACAAATTGTCTATTTTCCTTTTTTAATGGACAGTAGGGTATGAATACAAAATAACTCTCACAGATAATCTGTCTGAAGCAAATCTGACCTTTTCTTTGCTTGCCTGCATGCCTGATCACCCTGGCGTTTCGTGCTCAGGTGATCAGGTGCACAGACAGGCAAACAACTTGGGTTGTGGGGGGGGGGGTTGGTTTAAAAGATTTGGTCATTTTGTCTGTAAGCCTTATAAGTGCAAACAAACTTCATATAGTTGCAGCGACTGTCTCACCAGATGCAAAGCAACATTGTGCAACTCGTGAGTCATTGAAATGGCTATTTTGAATGTGATTGATGAAGGGTTCACAGGTGTGATACACTACAAGCAAACACTGCGACCATATATGGTAAAGACGCTCCAGTAGTCCGTAAACCATGATTTCAAATCACCGGCTGGCTGCCCTGGTATTAATCATGGAAAATGACAGACTGAACAAAAATCTACACATTCAACCATCAGAGTTCAGGAACCCAAAGGGTTGCTGCAAAGTATGATAGGGGAATAACATGAACTTTAAGATATTCCAATTGCAACAAAGGTATTTCAACATTGTAGCAAGTGCCAAAAGGGATATCATAACTTTGTTTAGTTTGTCATTTGATACAAAAGTGATATGTTAAAGGGCTTTTGTCTTACATGTGTATAAAACATGGAAGGGCTTCCCCTGCATGTTCAACTGGTATCATAAAGGTCTTTCCAACATTTCACTTGTTTTAAGGCAAGATACCCCGACGAAACAAGAACAAAAGGGCTGTGTGAACAGCTGAAGCTCAGCTGACGTGGAGATTCATCACACTTGTGGCCCTGCAGACTTGAAATAGGATCAAAGGAACCCATGTACTGAGTAAGTCTGACCTTAATGGGAGAACCCGAACATATGCAGCATCAAAGTCCGTTCAAGTAGTTCTCAAGTAACAGTGGTGAGCTAAATTTGTGCATGTTGCATTGTGACCACAGGAATGAACACTATCATTTTGGGGGCAAAATGTTTGAGTTGATTTGGATTTAATACGTCTGAGTAACCTTCTGTGAGCACAATTGATCCTTTTCTATTAATTAGGATATTTTTCCGTCTTTTGTGAAGTGAATTGTAGATTGTAGTCATTGCTATGCGGCAACAGAACATTTGCTAGCTTGTACCTCAATACATATATTTTGTTTATGAATTGCTGTCTGTCAACTGTATGCAAAAGTGGGCTGCATATGGGCAGCAATGGGATTGTCGTCAGTGTCATGAGGTCAACCAATATAGACGAATCCTGGCTGTGTTTTTCAAAACCTGTGGTAAGTATTAGGAATATATCCGACAACAGAACTGAAGCACATGTTATAAGTATTACCAGGAGTATATTATGTCTTCTGTTGTCGCAACTTACCCTTCCCGCCACAGCACGAGATATTTGATACACAGAGCAATGCCCTATGACTATAAAGAGCGTCAGAATATTATATATGATTAGATAAAATGTTCGCACCAGTGTCCATTGGCAACCTGATGCTGTCAATACGACGGAGACACAAAATAGAGATCGACGTTCTTGTGGTAAAATGACGAAATACAATTTAGGCACTAACCAAATACTTAACGCTAAAATTAGAATGTACCCAACAAAAATGCTGTACATGAAGTATCTATCAGCCAAGGAAATTTTAAATGGAAAAACGCTCCCAAAAAGTCTGAGTAAAGTCATAACGAACATAATAAAGATACAGCAGGCGTGTGAAACAAAGGTAATCACACAGCAAATTGAACAAATTAGGCTTTCCAACCACGGGGCATATGTCAAAACTGTGTAACGGCCGTAGGCATTATCCCTTATACCAATAACTAGAAGATGCACTCCTACAAGCATGTCTGAAAATGACTGTGCAACTACCATTATAGAAGAAGCACTTCTTTTCTTTTTATTCAATTTAGGAAGTAAAGCTCCTAAATTTGAAACAAAAACAAGTCCCATTTCTGCCCACACCAGAACACGATGACCAGACGTAACTAGAAGGCCTGAACAGGAATACGAACCGTTATGTTCCGGAAAGCAATTATTTAAAAAAGGAAGATTACAACATATTTTGTAATTATCAGTGAAAAGCATATTAATATTTTGGAGGAAAACATAACTGTTGTCATCAATTTCAACGATTTTGTTTTGTGTTAACCAAACTGTTTGGATGTGAGGTATTCCCCACAATGTCATTGAATTTATTTTCTCTAAATTATTCCCTGAAATGTCCAACTCTCTTAAGCTATCAGTCCCAGTAAATGTAGAAGCCACAATAGAGTGGAGATACAGTCTGCTTAAATTAAGAGATAGGATTTTTCGCAACCCAAAGAAGCTACGTGATGCAATTGTTTGAATTGGATTTCCAGCTAAGGCCACCTTAAGCAAATTTTGTAGACCACCAAAAGCATAGCTTTCGATGTGACTAATATAATTTTGTATCAATGAGAGATAAATAAGCGTCGATGCGCATTTGAAACTATGGAACTTAATTATGTTCAGTTTATTAGATGACATATCTAAAACATATAAGTGGTGCCATATTGTGTTCATGCCAGGTATCAAACGTTTAATGGTGTTTTTCTTGAAAATAAGTGCCTTAGCATATTGCACATTCTTTGGAATAACATGCAATCCTTTGTTGACACAGTTTACAGTATATCCATGGCAGTGACACTGAGAAAGACACTCGATATGTGCAAATCCCACACAGATTTCTTCATCATCCCCATAAAGACACTGAATGACACCGTCACAAATATCGGAGACATGAATACAAATATCTGATTTCCTACATTTGAAATTATAATTACACTGTTTGAACACACATGCTGTTTCGTCATCTCCCAAACTGCAATCCCATTGTCTATTACAAATGAGGCGAAGGGGTACACAGTATGAGTTTGGACATTTAAACATACGGGAACATGTCATTCTTCCACATCCAGTGAGATGTTCACCTTCTGGACAAGGTATAAGAACACCATTATCACCAATATTGTAAATACATCGCGAAAACCTCGAGAAACAGGAACTGTTGTGTTTGCATCGTAGCATGTTTGGCAACTGGCACAAAAATATATTTCTATTGTTATTGTAAAATTTCCAAACGGTATGCGTCCAGTTTCTTGAAGCAGGTTTGTTTCCAAACGCGTTAGAGATTTGCATGTTGCCAGCAAAACATGAAATTTCATCACTCCCATCAATACAGTCTAATACACTGTTGCAAAGTTTTGATAGAGGCACACAACCACCAGCGTTACACTGGAAATATGACAAGCCACAATGGCATGATGGCTTAGTGCATTCCACAAAGCAGACACGTAAAAGTGGTTCATAACCATCCGTGAATGCACATATTCCTTTGCATATTAGCTCATCTGATGCGCTCTTACAGTCCACAGTACCATCACATACATTATGTGCAACAATACATTCCAAACTGTCGCAGAGAAATTGTCCACTTGTGCACGTTTGTTGTATGTGATGTGGTCGTTTTTGACAGACGCTTCCCCATTTCAATTCTTTGGATGCATAGTATGAAAAATTGTCAATACTATTGTGAGTATCATTATGAAATTCCATGTAAGGCATCGAGAATATATCAGTTGATGTGCAGCAGGTTACCTCAACTGTTTTCTCATATGGCATTACCAGGGACTTGAAAGTAGAAACAAGGGGTTTACCACCTACTGACACCCAGAAGTACTTTCCTCTACCTGTCAAATGTAGAATCTCCATAAATATAACAAAAGCAAATACCCTACCCTCTCTATATTTCATTGTATAATTTCTGTATTTTTCCCATCCATTCCCAACGTTATCTCCTTGATAATGTGCGGAAATTATTTGGATAAGTAGTTTTGACTGTTGAGCATCAGATTGTTCTAGTTCCAATATATGACCAGATAAATCTGCACAGGTAGTTTGGGCATCGACAAAAGAATATGAAGAGTTCAAATACACAAAAGGGTGCAAACATGTTCCATTAAACAAAATCCACAGTGTAGAGCACTCTATTGTGAATTGTTTCTCAAAACGTGGTACAAAGGCAGGATTTAATGTTTTACATATGTATGAGGCAAAAAGAAATGGTTCCTTACATGAAATATAATACCAGTATGTTCTATGAAATGATGCAACAAATGCTACTGCTGAGCATGTGTGTGTTACATTCCATATATTGGACCTTATCACGTCTTTGAATTGGAATGTGTGTAGATCGTTGTATTTTGTGTCAATTATTGTTTTGGAAATAAAATAAAACCTCTTGAGTATGAAGGCCCATTCCGAGATGGTTACAGGAGCCCCACTGATCCAGGTTGGACGTGTATTCTAAAGAATTTAAAAGGAATGAAATTAAATCTGAGTCCTGGCTTGAACTCAAACTCACTGTCAAAAAATTAACCCAACATATTTGAATTTGAATCTACTACGGCGAAACAATAGATGGGTCCATGTGAAAAACATTTAAGACATTACAGCTGTCCATGATTTAGAAACGGAACGTGAAATAAGTAGAGCACTAAAGTTTTATTCTGTCTTCCTTTTTTCTTTCTTCCTTTCTTTCTTTCTTTCTTTCTTTCTTTCTTTCTTTATTTATTCGGAGTGAGCTTATAGTACGTATTCATATAAAATTAAAGTACTGAGGAAGATATACATTTATATACTTCTCAAACGACCCAAGTTAGCTACAGCCAAATACAAGGTTTAATAAACCTTCAACATGAAAAAATAAACTCAATGAAAGGCACATGATATGCGATGCACCAGTCACTATGTTAAGTATCAACTTCAGCATATAAGAAGTCGTTAAAAATCTATACGTCATGGTTGCTTAATATAGTATGAAATGAAACAACAACAACAACAAAATAGGTAAATGAAATATATAATGTCCATTATCATGAATATTCAAATCTGTCCAAACCTGTTTTGAATATTAGTCTCTATAATCAAATGCTACCGATTAGTTTCCAGGCCTACATATTGGTGTGTGTCAGAACTTTAATATTAATCTGATACAATAAAACACAACGAAAGCCACATATGCGTGATCAATGCAACATCGGTCCAAGTACAGTTTGTATTTACATCAGGAAACAAAAAAAAAAAAAAAAAAAAAAAAAAAAAAAAAAAAAAAAAAATTAAGATAACCCAAGGCTTTCACAACCCCACAAGAATAGTGGCTCCATATTCAATATTAAGGTACCAATCGTAAAATAATACCTTGCCCCTTATTTCACATATGCACCAGCAATCGGCCATCTTTAAAATACATGAACATAGGTAATTGTTTAAGCGCCTGGGAGGAATGATTCAGGATTTACCACTTTCATTATTTGAAGAAGGAGAAGGAAGTGTGTCATCAGGCGATAAATGATATTTCATTAACCATATATGAGGCTACAAGCATACATATACTGATATGTCCATGACGAATAGCCTGGTGCCTTTAAAATCTAATCTTAGTTCATGTCTTAACTACCTGCCAGGGGACGTAGTTTCATTCATTTCTGTCCCAAGCATACTGGTATACCAGCTTATTACCTGTGCAACCAGCTATTTCTTTAGACCTTGTTAAAGAATTATACAAACACATTGTATTGTCATATCAACTCACAATCACAGAAGCTGTAGGGGATTATTACTTAGATAATCAATACATGCATTAAGATTAGGTAAATATACAATATAAACTGACGTATCACATCAAAATTCTAATTGTATTTAAATTAGCCTTTACATTGTATGGATCTAGACTTATGAAACTTTCTTTTACAAGTGAAATGATAATAATAAAAATACACAGTAGAAGGCAAGGTGTATCAATTAGACATGGGCAAAAAGAAAAGACTTTTAACACATGCACGCTGACAAAGGTTAGTAATTCTATATAGCTAATTTTTCCCATTGAGTCATAGTTTGCAAGCCTTGTTCAGATTTAAGTCTCCCTGCTAAACCCGGGAGACACTTTGTTTGTGCCAGCGTATTTTACGTCTTTTCCTTGTTGTTGCTGTTTTTCAACTCGTGTCCATTCCATGTGACAAGTTTCAAAAAAAAAAAAAAAAAAAAAAAAAAAAAAAAAAAAAAAAAGACAGCTGAAGGAAGCTTCATAAAGCAAGACTCTGTTTGAATATGGCTGACATTTACGTTTGGATTTTATTTCGGTCACCTTGGCCGAATTCATAATACTATTGGGTCACTTCTGTGAAATTAATTTGCATATGATAACTACTAATTAACTTAATAAAAACCTGCTTAAACTGGGCAAGAAACCTGGTAGCAGTTATATCGGGTTCATCGTGATCCAATTTTCGAGTATCAGGCACACTAGTCACATGTGGGTTGCATACAATGATTTTATTAGTCATCCGCTTTAGATAGAGACGTTCACCTGGGAGAAATTTAATTTAAACTTGCAGAAGAGCAACGTATAGTCATTTTGTGACAACCTAGCACTTGCTCCAG
Organism: Hermodice carunculata; assembly: GCA_964020975.1. Lineage (NCBI taxonomy): Eukaryota > Metazoa > Annelida > Polychaeta > Eunicida > Amphinomidae > Hermodice > Hermodice carunculata. The sequence continues at coordinate 5,782,629 of OZ026628.1, forward strand.
ATCAAACTAAATGTTTCTACCCAAAATCCGTTTTGGATTACTCTGCATTGGTGAAGCGCATTTCTTATTGATTAATTGGCGTGAGCTTCCTTCTCTGCATATTCAATCAGGGCGTGGTACCTCACACATTTGGATCTGCTGATTAAAGCTACCTCACGATTATCTTGCGTATAGCGGTTTCGGAGAATATTTTTTAAAATTTGCCCCGTAAAAGAACAAAAATATTCATAAAAAATAAAAAACCCATGGTGCTTGCCCTTTTGAACACACCTGGTAGAAACACAACCAAGGCCCATCCTCAGAAACTTTGAAGTAAATCTGGCTCACGGTTTTGGAGAAGAAATCAATAGTGTGATATAAAAAAATACCATTTAATCACCTCCATCTCAAAATGGACAAAAGCGGGATTGCTGTTATTCGTCAAGTGTTGTTTCTTTCAATGATTCTGCATGCATCTATAACAATAGACAAACAAAACAACAACAAACAAACAAAAAAATGGCAGTGTGAACAGCCCATACTCAGCTGATCTGGACATTCGTCACACACAACAAATAAAAATCATTTAAAGTTAGGAAAAAAATCACAGCACCACCTAGTGAAAAAAAGCTTACCGTCCCCAGGAGTGTCCCTATGCGACATAAAAGCAATTAGTTGAGCGGTTTTGGAGAATATTTTTTAAAATTTGCCCAGTAAAAGAACAAAATAATTCATAAAAAATCCAAACACCCATGGTGCTTGCCCATTTGAATACACCTGGTAGAGACACAACCAAGGCCCAGTCTCAGAAACTTTGAAGGGAATCTGGCTCACGGTTTTGGAGAAGTCGGTAGTGTCAATTGTAAACAGACGACAGATGCGGGACGGAGGAACGATGGACGACAGTCCCTCACAAAAGCTCTACTGGCTGACAAGCCAGCTGAGCTAAAAACAAATAGACCCCCCCCCCAAAAAAAAAATCATTATGATAACATCCTGCAGATACTCAGCTTTCCTTCATGTGGGCGGACAACACAGGCCAAACGCATGATTTCTATAACATGCGGGTAGAACTTTTTCTCAACACATGTATATTTGCACATCCGTGCATAAACCATTGCAAACAAACGACCTTAAGCAAGATAGGATATCCATCCACATTAAAAGATTATATTGCAATTGCGGCTTTTATATTGTGAACTTTATAGTAAGGCTTGGGGAAATAAGTGGTCAGCAGAACTAGTGCCAGGTTTCCTCCTTCAGCATAAATTTGAGTCCAACCATTGTCGTAGCTCTCAATTTACAATAAGTTATCCTTTATTTCTGAAGGTTCTTACAGCGAGGTGTTATTTTCATACACAAACTGGGGTTAACCAAAGCACAGGTCCAGGCACCTCAACGCCGAATCACATATTGGACAACCACATTGAATGCTCTCCTGGGGTAATATATGCTTAACCAGAACCAATTCTTCACAATGCAGGTAAGCAGCACTTTTACCCTGCTGTTAATGCAAGGCTGTACCTGGAAAAGAACAAATGTCTCAATTAATTTTAAATCACTGTATTCAGATGATAACTACTATTTCGAAATTAACTGCCTGACATTTTTTTTAACAACGTGTGACACAAATGGTAAAAGGGAATAATTGTGCAGTGGCCTGTCCTTGCTGTATAGTGTAGACATATTAGGATAACGAACCAGGTCATTCGAGTTAAATTCTGAACAACTCTCAAAGTAGATTTAATAGTTTTACACAAAGCAACCCGATGTATTCTGCTTCCTACATCCAATTTATGAAGACCTTTTCTGTTTCTTTATTAGTTCACCACTGATGTGTGGTGTTTTATACACTTGTTATTTTTCATGAACTCAATTATATCAAAGTTTGTCAGTATTTCATTAAGGACATTCCATTCTTTTTACCATTATGACCATGTTCAACCGTGTGCATGCAACGTTTAGTATTATTCTCCTATTATAATCGTTTTATCGTGCAATTTTGTCAACCTTTTTCATGTAAATGTGATATGTAGGGGGTATGTTACTGTTACTGAATATGTTTCATACTCATTGTAAAATTATTTATCATAGTTAACAAAATTACGCCACAATGCACCTTGATATATTTAGCACAACTGTCAAGAGGGTCAAGAGAGTGATGTCTTTGCTGTCATTGTTAGCTTGAAATATATACGCACACACACACACACACACACATACATACATACATACATATATATATATATATATATATATATATATATATATATATATATACATGTACATATATATATATATATATATATATATATATATTGTATTTGTGTCTTTTTGCCCAGAACTACTTCCTAGTAGTCAATATCCTATTCCGCAGTTCGAACTCTTTACTCTTCACAAGCTAACCTGTCCCTGTCACGTGACCATGGGTGGTTGAGGACGTGTGCTTTGTGGGTTCCTCACAAAATGCTCTTTTTTGGACTTTTTACATGTTATTTTCGTCCTGCAATGGCACTTCTATATATTTGACAAGTTGGATACCAGTCTTCTGTACCTTTTCATCACTGATCTGCTGTTCATGAACGACAGGACGCGTTTTTTGTGAATACTGAACTGTGCACTCAATCATGGGGCCGCCGACACGACGTTTCAAAAGAACAGTCTGTAGAAGTGGGAGCCTGTCAGGAGTCTAATGCCGATTCACTGCGTCAAATTGTGCACGATGTTGTTGACTCATTACTTGGTACAAAGCTACAGGATAAAATCAGTGAAGTGCTGGACAGTAAATTTGCAATTCGTAAAAAGGATATATTGGACCACTTTGATAAAAAGTTCGAACATTTGGAGGGTAGAGTGGTTTCACTGGAACCCGACCGAGACCAGCACAATGTTAATCTACAGGACAACACAAAGGCACTTTCAGATTTACGCGGTGAGGCAAACCGCTTGCGCACCGAAATAAATGAAATAAAAATAGGTGCAAATAATCTTGAACAACACGGCCGAAGATGGGCAGTGCGGATCCATGGCCTACCTGTGTCTGACAAGCCCTTGGAGGAAAATAGTAAACAGATCGGATCAGACTTTTTGAAGCAACACCTTAACCTTCACGTTCCAACTGGCGAAATTGGCTGCGCATATAGGGTTGGACCGAAGTCAAATGGCAAACAACCACTTCTTCTTAAATTCTTCCGACGCGACTTTGCGGAGAACATCATCCAAAATCGCAAAAAGCTTAAAGGCACAGGCTTTGTCATATATGAGGATGCGACTGTGGCTAACAAAAAACTGTTGAATCGATTAAAAAATCACCAGGACATCGACAATACATGGCTTGTGTACGGCAAGGTGTGGGCCAAGACAAAACGTGGCAAGAAGATACAGGTAAACATTATGGACAATATTGACGACTTGATTGACAAGGAATGATCAGGTCAATTATAATTGTCAACATTTGGCGACTTTGGTCGACTTTTGATGATGACTATCATCAAATTGTCTCCCCGACTGTGACATATGGAGTGTCCACTCTCACGGTCTGATTGCCGTAAACCTTTTGAGTCGTTTTTTATTGTTTTTTCATAAATCATTTGATGCCGCTTTGTGTATTTTTTGATCCCATTTGTGTTCATTATTGCATTGATGTTCCTAAGTTATAAAAAAAAATTTATAATAATAAAATAAATGAAAAATTTATTAGTTCTCATATGCAAACTATGGTTATATCATATGTGTCACATGTCAAAATAGGTTATACCTGCGAAGGGAGCATGCACTATTAATTATTATTATTATTATTATTATTATTATTATTATTATTATTATTATTATTATTATTATTATTATTATTATTATTATTATTATTATTAATGCACTTAACTTCATTTATGTTTGCTGCAATTATGTCTTAAACTGATTTTTGTCACGGTTCCACAACAGCTCATGCTGACCCATTACCGTGGGATCCTATTTATTTCCGACGTGGTCAATTTGCCATAATTCGTTTGAGTTGTTACATTGTGTTACTGATATGCCTAACGCCGTTCTATTGGCTGTTATTATTGGACTGTATATTAATAACATCTGTATGACTTAGTTGCATTACTTGGTTTATTATTTTTGCTTGTTTACTGTTTAGTGTGTGTTATATTTTGCGTTATCAATAATCTAGATGGTATTTTGTTCCCAAGTTTTGCAAAACATTTCACTTGATAGCTTGCATGCGCAAACTCATGGGTTCGATTCACATGTGTCACATGATATTATCAGGTTTATATCGTGGACGGCATAACATCAATGTATTAAATTTCATCTATGTTCTTGCTTCATATATGTAATAAATTTATCACAGTTACGATTCCTTAATAGTTCGTATTAGTCAATTAACCAGGAATCCTCCACTTTTTTTTTCTTTTTTCTTCTCTTTCCTACTTGGTCAAATTGCCGTAATGTCTCGAGCTGGCAACGCGACACACATTCGCTTGATACCGTTCCATTTTGCTGTTATTATTGGTCTACAGCATGTTTGACTTCTGCACATTATTTGGTTTGTCAGCTATTGCCTGTTTACTGTTTAGTTTTTGATCAAATTTAGCGTCATAATGTAACTAGATGGGTTTTTTTTTTATGTTGTTAAGTTTAAATAAGAAATTCACATTACATTTCTCGCATGCGCAAACTCATGGGTTATTTGTCACATGTGTCACATGTCAATAATCAGGCATATCTTTGAAGGCAGCATGTATTTTAAATGTACTTAATTTCATTTATGTTTTGTTCTTGGTTATTTGTCATAAACTTATTTTTTGTGACGTTTCCATGATAGCTCATGGCGACTTATATTGTTTGTCTCACATACTGATCACGCCTGGGCATATGATCTGGAAAAACTGTTTCAGATACAAATAATACTGATAGTTTTCAAATTTGTATTGGACAAGCGATCCTTTATTTTACTTCAAGAATTGTGAGTCATTATCATATATTATGTGCCATTAAGTGCAAATAAATGTACTTTGCAGTGCACGCATTTGATTACTTTAAAACCTAAGTATGAAGCGATGTGCTCATTTGCAGGATACTGCTACGGGTCCACGCAGTCTCTATTATTCTGCAAAATTTGTGATGCTTTTGTGGAATCCTCGCATTTTTTCTTGTCCACAAATTACTCGTTTTTCATTTTTCTAACTAGGGCAAAATATTGATATCATTTGAAATTTCGTTGCTTTTTGCTGTACTTCCAAATTGTCTCAAAATTATATATTTGAAGTGTGTGTTGAAATTGTGTGCGTGGCACTTCTCACCTATGCCATATAATATGTTATATATCCTAGTTACTTCTCATCATTGCATTAATTTGCTTGTTATGAATTCGCATTTTGTGAGGAATCCACTCTAACTCACTACAATTATTATTATGTTGTTTGTTTCTCTTCTGGTTTTGTTTTATTTTTTCCTTATTTCGACTGGGCTTACAAATGACATGTTTTACTTGTTAAAAGCCTTGAATGTATTCTCTGTCTTTGTTTTCGTTTTCTTACGGGCTACGGAAAAGGTTAAAATCCGAGCCCCTAGAGTTAAAGGATGTTCAGGTAATGTTTATTTGTGCCTTATTTCACATTTGCCTCAGATGTTGGATTATGCTATTGGTGCAGAATCGCGTCATGTTTGGACATTTTGAGTTGAACTGCGCGGTAGATTTACTTCAATTTGTATATGGCAAATTCTGATTGTATCCTAGATGGCCTTGGGGGCGTTGACGTAAATGCTTTGGCTACATTACTGGAAACCAACACACCTCACAGTGAAGAGGATCCAAATTCTTATGAACCAAAATTAATAAAACAGTCACCATACTACGACATTGACAAATTGACTCTACACTTGAAACATATGCGAAACCGTTTTACTATAATCAGTCTCAATTGTGAATCATTACGTGCAAAATTTGATGAGGTGAAAAAATTTCTCCATAACTTAGATATTCAAGGTTGTTTACCTAATGTTCTTTGTCTACAAGAAACTTGGCTAAGTAATGATTCTGATCCATCCTTGTTACAATTGGACAATTATACTCTAATCTCACAGGGAAAAATCTGCAGTGCTCGAGGAGGCCAGGCCATATATCTCCAAAATTGTTATAGTTTCAGAGTAGTAGATGTTTATCAGCGGTCGGAAATATATGAAGGTCAGTTTGTTGAAATTAAATAAATGATAATGCACAAAAAAATAATTATAGGAAATATATACAGACCACCACGAAATTTAAACGAGAACTATGATACATTTATTGATGAATATATCTCTCTACTCCAGTCCTTACAAAAACAAAAGAATGAAGTAGTCATAGCCGGGGACTTTAATATTGATCTGTTAAGAATACACGAAAAACCTGCGTTTGGTCGCTTTTTTGATACTATTACATCATTGAGTTTCTTTCCACAAATTACTTTACCCACTAGGCTTTCTCAACGGAGGGGTACGATTATTGATAATTTTCTTATGAAACTAATAGACAACAACATAACTCGTTCAAATTCTGGAGTAATAATATCAAGAATTTCGGATCACTTTCCCTACTTTATATGCATAGATACTTTTAAAATAAAACAAGATAAAATACCCAAATTTGTACAAGTTCGGGATCGGCAACCTGATGCCACACAAAACTTACAAAAAGAATTACAAGACGCCCATCTGTATGACCATATTTCTACTGATCTCCAAACAGATCCTAACGAATCTTATTCTTTCATACACTCAACCATTTCTACGGCCTTAGATCGACATTTTCCTGTAAAATCAGTAAAATATCATAAACATAAACACAAAAAGAGCTCATGGATTACCCAGGGAATTATACGTTCTATAGCCACTAGAGATAGACTTTATAAGCATCTGAAAGAAATACCCTATGAAAATGAGGAATATGAAACTCGGTTAATAAATTTTGATACCTATAATAGAATCCTAAAAAACAATATTCGAGTGGCAAAAAAAACTACTATAAATCTTGTTTCCTACGATATGAAAATGATATTAAAAATACTTGGTTGACTATAAACGATATCCTAAATCGACTAAAGAAGAAGAGAGGTTTTCCTGATTCATTTAGCATTAATAATGAGACCATTACTGATAAATCCTTAATAGCGAATAGCTTTAACGCATACTTCACTAATATTGGACCCTGTCTAGCATCAAAAATTGCTACCTCGGCTAACGCCTCATTCAAAGATTATATTAAGAACCCTGTCCAACATAGATTTGTGCTCAACCTCATTACGGAGGAATTAGTTATAAAAAAAAGACTCTTTCAAACCTAAGTTTAGCTCTGGTCACGACAGACTATTTATGATCTTATTAAAGGAGATCAAAAACGAAGTTTCAAAAGCCATAACTACTGTTATAAACCAGTCTTTTACGACTGGTATTTTTCCAGATTTGTTAAAAATCGCTAAAGTGGTACCAGTCTACAAAAAGGATGATGCATCCCTGCTGGTAAGTTATAGACCAATTTCTCTTTTACCTGCAATTTCAAAGATTTTTTAAAGAATTTTGTATAACCAAATTTACGAATATTTCAAACTGCATCATTTGTTATATAGAAGCCAGTATGGTTTTCGTGAAGAGCACTCTACGGAACTCGCTGCCCTGGAATTGATTGATAGAATAATTTTGGATATGGATAAAGGAGAAATTCCTATCAATATATTCATGGATCTTTCCAAAGCTTTCGACACTTTGGACCATGACATTTTACTTTATAAACTTAGCTATTATGGCATTAAAGGTACTGCCCTGGACCTTTTGAAAAAATATTTAAGTAATAGAAAACAGTTTGTTGTCCTTGATAATATCAAATCCGACACTAAAAATATCCATGCTGGCGTTCCTCAAGGTTCGATTCTAGGACCACTGCTTTTTCTGATTTATGTCAATGACATAACTTTAGCTTCTACTTTATTTAAATTTATTATATATGCTGATGACACAACTTTTTGTACTGCTGTGCGCCCTCTGAGTATATCTGGACCAAATGATGAAATATCCTTGCTCATTAACTCTGAACTAGACAAGTAAGTACTTGGCTTAAAATGAACCAGCTCTCTCTTAATATAGATAAAACTAAATTCATGATTTTTCACCAACCGCAACGACAAGTTTCAACTCCTACACTTAAAATTGATGATGTTAGCATTGAACATATAGATGAATACCAGTTTCTTGGTCTAACCTTAGACACCCACTTAAGCTGGGACAGTCATATTCAAAAAATAGCTTCAAAAATTTCTCAGACCACTGGCATCATGAATAAATTAAAAAAATTTCTACCCTCAAATATTCTCCAAATCATCTATAATTCTATAATCCTGCCACATTTTAACTACGGTCTTCTTGTATGGGGTCACAAATTAGAAAGATTAGTTAAAATTCAAAAGAAAGCTGTTCACATTGTCAATCATAGTAATTACAATGCATACACTGAACCTATTTTTAAATCCAGAAACTTACTCAAATTAGTCGATATACATACAGTTCAAATCCTAAATTTTTTTTTTTCAAATATAAAAATAACCGGCTTCCTGTCTATTTTTATCAATTTCCAATTACACCAACCCCCCCAAGTTCATGAACATGACACCCGAAGAAAGGGACTATTTGTAGCACGTACTCAACATGCGTTCGCTCGAAAGTGTATAAGACATGAAATTGTTAATGTTTTAAATGCGACATCTGAGGTTGTTAAAGAGAAGATACATACTCATAGTTATTTTGGTTTTTCTCAATACATAAAGAAATATTTTATTGATACGTATGCAATGTCTTGCAACATTCAAAATTGCTATATTTGTAATGCAAATTGATTATATTTTTGGACTCTGAATTTCCCCTGCCTTTTTGATAAAAGTCTTACCAGTTACATGGTCACTTTTTTTTTGATAAAAAGTTTATGGTCATTTGCATGCAGGGTGGTACACATGATAGCGGTCTGTCAAAGATCTTAATGTGTATCTCCCTGACCAAATTATGGATTACTCTCTTCTGTTTTATTCTTCAAATGCTACTTTGCTTATTTCTATACTTTGTATGTACCAAAGTACTATTCTTTTGTACACATAATTTGGTTAAAATAAAAATCCTGATCCTGAATCCTGTCTAACCTGTATCCATATGGAATTACTATTGTCTATATTGCACACATTCCTCTGTAAAATTTTGACATAGGCTGTATCAGCCCAAATAAATTAAAGGGTCTTCAGCGGGTAACTACTCAACATGCTTCGGAGCCTTTTACCCGTATATATATATATATATATATATATATATATATATATATATATATATATATATATATATATATATATATATATATATATATATATATATGAGTACGTTTTCTGGACTACTTCATTCCTAAACTATATCTGTGATGTTCTATATGGATGAATCATCTTAAAAAGCGTGTATATGTTAAGCATCTTGATTATATCTGAAGATTTTGGCGTGACCCTGTCAATAACATACTCAACGAGTTATTCATACATGGGAATAGCAAGCTGTTTCACCAGGTCTTGGCAAGGAAATTGAAAATAACCATTCCATAAAAATGGATCTGCACTTAAATCCAATATAATATTTTAATATGGTGCAACTCATATATGTATATATGTATATATGTATATATGTATATATATATATATATATATATATATATATATATATATATATATATATATATATATATATATATATATATATATATATATATATATATATATATATATATATTATATAAATAAATGCTTAAAACAAAATTCTCAAACTAACTTGTCCAAATCACCGTGATCTCATTTCTTATATTCTTGTTCCATGCACCTTTGGTGGACTAATAAAAACTCTGCTTTCAAAATCAAAGTCGTACAAACACAGTGAAGGAAGATAGCATGCCCCGGTATTTTCTGTTCCTATTCGCAGTTTAGCCGACTAAACATTTGTTACCCTTTTTTTTTCTTATTCAATACATCAGTATTTCTTGTGACCACCTTAAAATAATTGAATCTATCGCCTGTATACAACTTCATGCACCCTGATAATGACTTCTAATAATTTGTGAAATCAGCAATATTTTTATCTTTCACAATTATTATCACTAAAATTTGTACTTCTACCTGTTCAATGTTCAAAGAACACATACTTTATTAAAAAACATTACCTATATTCATGAATTTCAATCCAACAGTGAGAGCAAGGTTGAAAGTTATTACAGCAAAAGACAGAGATACAAGCAGTACAAAAACATCCACGTTGATCAAGCATATGCTATGCCAAGAAAAAACGAGCAATAGGGATTCAAATGCACTGCACTCTAAAAGGGGCCAATAGGAAGGAGGAAGTCATTAGAAATGTGCAATGGACACTGTAGGCACATTTCAATGTATTAATAATAATTTCTGAGGCTCTGGAAGATCTCTGAAACACAAAGAGGTGACAAAATTTTGTCCACACCACCAGCAAGCTGACACAATATCTGACATAAATATGTTCTTCGTGGTATCCCATGAAGCTGACAGAGCTGTCACTTTAACGGGACGCACAGATTGAAGTCTGTAGAAGTCCTCATTTTTCCCCAGAACCTTGTACGCAATATCTATTATTATTATTATTATTATTATTATTATTATTATTATTATTATTATTATTATTATTATTATTATTATTATTATTATTATTATTATTATTATTATTATTATTATTATTATTATTATTATTATTATTATTATTATTATTTTGAACTTACTTGACAGTGACAGTTGACACTTGACGGTTGAGCTTTTGAGTGTGTGTTTGGTGACAAAGCCCGAGAAGTAGTTGTTAAAATGGGAAGAAAAAGAAAACTCTGTCAAAGTCATGGAAGCATCAGTGTGCAACGTTTAAGTCTCAATTGGTCACCACCACTAAAGTGGGCATGACCCATCCTGATTTAGCCAGTGGCAGTAAAAATGGTCACTCTGTGGGCTTCTTAGAGGCCACAGCCAATGTAAAACTACACTCTGGATACCCCCTGGTGTATCACAAACTTTTCCTCAAGGATAGACCAACCTATTAAAATAGGTCACAAATGCTCTGGGATTTATATATATATATTACTGGGATTCCAGGACTCTATTCCCAAAAGGCATTGCACAAGCTAAAGAGTCTTCCCAAGCCATACCACCAGGGGACAATCTTCCCACTTGCTCCTCTCTAGAGAGGGGGACCGGGAGGCTCCCAAAGCTCTGTGATATGACCACCTGTCACTTGCCTATGCAATGAATGCTGTGTGGGGCAGAGATTGGGTGATTAAGGACGAGCATGAGTTCAGACGTTAGGATGAGTAACATTTCTGCTGCATGTTCCTCCTGAGATTTCAACTTATGAGGTACCAGTGTTGTCAATACGTCAATGCCAGTAGCCTTACTTGATGGGCCTATCTCTGGCCAGCCTAAGCCCACCTGAGCAAGAAACTGGCAAAACCTGGGTCTTTGAAGGCCAGCAAGAAGATTCAGCAGTTTTAGCATGGCTGGCTAGAACAGCTGGCCCTGCCAGTTAAGCAGGTTAGGCTGGCCGAGCAATCCACGTCTACCTTGCTTGGGTGGCTAGCCCAGCACAGGTGGCCTGGAAAATGTAACCTTGGTAGCTGGCTCAGAGGGCACAACATGCTTGGTCTGAATAATTGGTCAACCGACCCAGGAAACCCAACACCAGACAGGGCAGCAAGCTGGTGCTGCACTGATGTTTGGTCGCATGTGAAAGGTTACAAGGCTGTATTTTACGCAGCACCTGTGCCTGGGAAGGTAGCTCAGTGGATGCACCCAAAGCCCTAGCATATACAACATCAGGATAAGAATGAGTGCTCACCATCGAACTGACATGCCAGTGGACATCCTAGATAAGCAAAAAGTTTGAAATTTAGGTGATTCGCCCATATATGAATGTGATCAATACAAGTGTTTAGGGATTCTATTTTCCAAATCATTGATAGACTCTATTCATATTAAGTCTCACCTAAAACCCAAAGCCCAACAGCTTTGCAACTATATACGCAGTATACTTGCGTCCCATGAAAACATTAACAGAGTAACTTTCGGCGATAAGCTATGGAAAAATGTACTTCTGCCGTCATTGTCCCATGGATGTGGAGTCTGGTTAAATAATACAAAAGAAAAGTAACCATTATAAGATCAATACAGTATTCAGTAGCACGCACAGTTCTCAGGTTAAAAGCATCGCCTTCAATTACAGCCACTCTTCGAGATTTAGGTTGGTTGCCTATGATCATGTTTTTGGACAGGCAGAGAATTAAATACTTTCATCGTCTAAACTCCGAACTGAATGACTCCCGCCTTTGCAAAAAGATTTTTATGAAATTGCAAGATAATTTTAGAAATAAGAAGCCTAGTGTGTGGCCGTACATGGAAGAAATCAGCAATATACTGACTAATGTTGGCCTAGACCATGCAGTTTTAAGGGAGAAAGTCGATTTGCCTAATATTTACAATAAGTTGAGTTTAGAAACATTCAGTCAAAATTTTTTCAATGAAATCAACAATATGAAATCTCTGTCATTATATAACACTTGAAAACACATACTTAACAAGAAGTTATTTCACTTCAATGATTTTGAAGGTGCTAGACTTAAGTTCAAAGCAAGAACGAACTGTCTAGGTCTTGAAACTGATTTAGCATGATGGGATATTTCTGAAAGTGAGAAATGCACCTTATGTGAATACGGGTGCGAGAACTTCAAACATTTTCTTTTTATATGTCCAAAATTAGGAAGTATAAGAATTCAGAATTTTATGTTACTAGAATCAACACTTCTTAAAAGTGGGTATGACCACATTTGGACACCATTTATGAATGGCTCATTGTTTATTAAAACATGTATGTTTCTAGGATGTGAAAGCTTCCCTTTAACAAAGGTGGTTGCCACGGTGTTTGAAAGTATATGTAAAGGGTTTCTGAAAGATGCATGGCGTGAACGTCGAGAACATAGAGAGCAGATGTTAGCACTGGACAGAATATAGTTGGTGATGTAAATAATGTATATTAACCGTGTTTTTAATATGTATAATGTTTGATGTGATTAGGCGTGTCTGTAATATATCATATTCACGCTAATATTTTGAATTGTACTTTGATTCCATACATTGTAAATATGATGGTAGTGAATGTTTATTTTCTACATTGTATACCAAAAGTGTATGATGTGCATGTCCTTACGCTTTCTAGAGTTTTTTCCCAATGAGTGGTTTATCTCTAGATTTAGCGCGGGGGACATGGAGCTATGAGAAGCCTATTGATGGTTGAATGCGCATGTAAAAAGTAAATTTCAAATGGTGAATGGATGCTGTTCCACGTACGGCTCAATGCTGAACGTAGATACAGCCCTACCACACACTAATCTTCACTTTGTAACATTGACGGCTTATTGTAATATACTTGGACGCATCATGGAATAAACCCCGTTCCATTGATGCCCCCGCTGTAAAGGGGTAGTTTTCCGAATAAAATTATTATCATTAGAGGCACCCACCATAGGCTGAAGCTCCAAAGGCCAGATGTAAGTGACTAAGGCTGGTTGGTATATACCGACAAGAACATGACCAGAAAATTGCTTGAGCACATCAAGCTATATACTGAGAGAGGGTGGGGGTGGGGGGAGGGGGGTTATGTAAAGAGAAGGAGTCGTTTTGGGGCAGTGAAACTGCAGCCAGAACCAACTTTCCCAGAATAAGAGGCATAAAAGGTGAGGCCAGTTTGCCACTTGGCCATAGCTGGAACATCAACCTAAAGCACTTCTGCCCACTTGGACCACACTTTGCACACTCTACGGAAAAAGTGGAGACATGATGGTTGTGTACAGCCATCCCCACCTGACATTAACATTCTCTCCATAGGTAACACTCTGGACAACAGCTTAACCTTTGTGCAAGCAACATTTCTACCATGTAACAGCACAATCAGAGCTTTGATTGTGCAGAAAAGTTAAAGAATAGCTTTACGAGAAAGAACCAAAATTAGACTGGACATATTAAAAAAATTCAAAAGAAATAGAAAATATTATAGCTCAGCACAACGTGTGGAATTAGTGAAGGTCTGTGTCACCCCAGAAGGATCACTTTTTAATTTTACACCAAATGCTTTGGCAGCATGGAAGAAATGTTTTAACATTTCGGCAAAAAGTACCCCCCCCCCACCCACAAAAAAAAAAAATTAATAATAAAAAAAAAAAAAAAACTGGGGAGCATTGGTATTATTAGAAATGTCTTAGTAGGGCCCACCAAATGTATATCCATACCAGGTCTGAATTAAATTGAGCTGCCGGTTTTTAAAGGTACAAAATATGAACAAGGTGCTGAAGTGAACACCAGTGATTGATGAAGGACCATACTATCGCCTCAGCAGGCTGTCAAGTCAACTGAGGTATAAATCTGTTCAACTCAAGGTGAAATTTAGCAGATACTGACTTGAAAATCGAGGAAGGAAAGCTGAGGATGTTTCTGAGCTGGAAGTTGTGATGTTTGTTGAGCAGACACACTACATCAAGTCATGCCTACCACCTTAGGGATAGTCACAGGCTGTTTTCCTTGTCTTGACTGTCTTGACGGACAAACTTGACTGTACTTGTGAGGCTGGAATTAATTAGTGCTGGTGGTGAGTCTGAACTATTATAAAGTAGAAATATGCCAGAAATCAGCCGAGGTCATGTGGTGTGTGGGAAATATACAGTTTGTATATGAAAGAGCAATAAAGACATATGAAAAATCAGGCAATGTCTCTATTTTGTACAACTTTAAATGGACTATGTGAAACCAACATCAGTCTTCTACCACTCTACATGTTACCATTTGTACTTCTTAGATTAATCCTGTCTCTGATTCAATGCCAGCCAGTGCAAGATACAGCCTGTAACTCTCTGGGTCGACCCAACACATACATTCCCATTCCATAGCATACAATACTCTTCCTAGAGCTTTATGAATGCCCTGCTCTTGCGACCAGAACCAGCACCCTTTATTTACGTAGCAACAGGGTATTTAGCAAGAAAAGAAAGTCCGTGATTGTTAGAAGAGTTTGCATTCCAAGAAAACCACCATCCATCTATGTATTATACCTAGTCTTTTTCAGACTTATATTCTGTCATACACCTTCTTGTTCAAATAAGTCTGTACCAGTACATTAGTTTCGCACTTTGCAAGAGCTATAGCTGTGATCAAGCTGCTCAAGGCAAGATAACTGAAAGCTGTTCGAAACACCCACCTTAGGAAAACCGTGTTTGAGCTAATCATGTACAACTGCTTGCTATCCTACAACTGATTAAAACATATAGCCCTACCCCCTTTTCGTGTGCGTCTGATGATAGGTCTTTGTAGTGTGACGCAAATGAAGCAAAATGCTACATCCAGTTTCCAGTCTGAGGGTCATGTGAGATTTATTCAATATTTGGGCCTATTTCACCTGACTTTTTTTGAAGATTTGGGTCCATCTCATCACGGTGCCAATGCGGCATGTGCTAAGCTATTTTAAATAATGCTAATGCGGTCTAATTGTATGCTGAATTGCACCAGAAATCCTTTAAGCCTAGCATTGGCATCAGGTGGGCCAATTTCTGATGTCTAGATACCTTCCTGTGCTGAAAATGCTGACTTTCCCTGAAAGAATATGACCACACACCTTAGCTATACATGGTCAAAGTGCGATCAAGAGAAGATTGGCACCCATTGGCATCATTATCATACATCATGAGCCAATAAATTTGAAGTGTTTTCCAGGAAAAATGTGTCACGTCGAAACCATTTGCCTTTTTAATCATATGCGGCACATTCAGTGATTTCCTAAAGTGTCAATTTTACACTTGGGGACAAAAGCTTAAGTAATGCACGTATCCACTACTTTCATTACCATATAATTAATTTTAGCTGTATCCATGCCCATTGCAATGTCCATGCATATTTTTCATGAGTGTGATCGAATATTGTTTGCTTTTTGTTTCATTCAAGTGACTGTGACATTGATATTTTTTATTTTTGTTTCTTCTTTCCTTAGTAGAATATTGGAACCATTTACTTAAAAGGGGGCATGACTTGCCATGCAAGCTGTTGTATATCTTTGGATTTAAAGCACGTTACATCAAAGCAATCCATATCCTACTATCATATAAGTAATCAAAATAGGAATATTAGACGACATAACATGCAGTAGAGCCATCACAAAACTGCACAAAGCAATGAGTTGAAAGTCCGATACTTAGCAAAAAAATCAAATACTGATCTATGGGCATTTAGTGGGTGCTTTTTTTCTGAATTATTGACGAACTTCAAAGGCAGATGGAGAAGCCTGACAACTATTTCACAGCCCACATGTATTAGTTCCAGCAAAGTTCAGAACCACGCGCACTCACATACACACATGCGTGAACTCGAAACGATTGTAAACTTAAATTATGCAAATATATATCATTACCATCAAAAATGAAAATACCCTACCTGAGAAATTTAAAGGCAATACAAAATGCACGTCTCTCTCTCTCTCTCTCTCTCTCTCTCTCTCTCTCTCTCTCTCTCTCTCTCTCTCTCTCTCTCTCTCTCTCTCTCTCTCTCTCTCTCTCTCTCTCTCTCTCTCTCTCTCTTTTTTTGGAACAAAACAAAATGCTTTCAATGAAAATTTAAGGATTTTTTTAAAGTTTATATGAATTAAGATAACATGGCTAGGTGATGCAAAGATTATAATTGTAATTGAATGCACACAATACGAATGTGTTTCGTGAATTGGGAATAGCATATAAATACAAGTGCAGCAGTGAAGAAATCAGGGAAAAAATACAGTAATTAGTTTCCGAGTCGTCAAGTTGTACACCTTCTACGTCTTTCTATAAAATTAATGGATTTTTCTGATCAGTTCCTTGCATTTTATTCACAATCTCTCAAAAATTCAAATATGTAATGTCGGCTGCAAATGGTAGGATGAGGTCATTGCACCCTAATATTACAATCAAAATCCTGTAGAGGCAGGAAACCGTTCAACTCTTGAATAGCCCACCAACATGAACATCACCAAATATAACAGATAGACTTAAATATCTGGCCAACAATGTATCATTAGTTGATACTCTAGGAGAACAAGATGTTATATTGACAACATAAAATTAACAACTGCTAAAAGTGAAAGCAGACAACAACTTACAACCATGGTACAAAAACTACTCAGAGAGTCCCAGCAAACAAAAACGGCATATGTTCAAAACCGTTCAGTCACCAAACAAGCAAGGTTGAAATCTGCAAGTTTAAGGTAGATTCACCGGCAACTTTGTGATATTTATATATATATTAGTAAACAAGAATGAGGTGCAGCATGAAGGAAAGTGCAACTTTCTTGAATTGGGTAGCAATTAACCTCAGAAGTGGTTTAAGTCCATTAAATACTAGCAACTCTCAATTTAAAAAAAAAAAAATCTTACCTCATACACGTAGTTCTTAAGATATTGGGTATGCCTTTCAGGTTTACATATTTACTACATCATTCATACGACATCAAACAACCTGCCATTTATTTAATAAATCTTTATTTTCACCCAGAAATTTAAAAAAAAAAGTTAACATCTTAATCTGGAATATCCCTGCAGCAGTTGTGGCAATTGAATATTGATATATATGCAATGTATTCTCTTCTACTAACATCAAATTAAAGCTGCATGGACTTTACTTTTTTTGGTTTCTTTTATTTTTGTTTTTGGCTGTGTTGTTCAGTTGGCACGCTTTGCCCAAGTAGAGTCTGCCTGCTAGAGCAGAGAGTTTTCCCATTGCCATCATGTTTTACAGGGGTGTTGGACTTTGCTATTCGATGTCGTTTTCTAGGTATATATAGGTGAGGCAGATGTGTCAAAGTGCCCAGAACTTCAATTATGCCATGTAACTGCCTCCGTTTGCTACACTGCGCAAATAGGGACTTGTGCATATGAGACTCAGGTGATGTAAATATTTCATACTTATGTGATAAATGTACCACGTGTTGTATGCACTTCCTATGGTAACGACTAACTGCAGTCTTCTGGTCTGAACCACGTGGGTTTCAGCAGGAGTGGGCTTTGAATAGGGCTGATTCCACATTGGCATCACTTACACACTCAAGTCCCAGATCCACACGGGCTCTGGGCTAATATGGTTCACTAAGCTGCGTCCACTGGACACATGAGAGCATCAGAGTTTGAAGAGACATGTGGAAAGACATGTGGTCTGGTATATGCCAACTCCCCATATTGTAGTCTGTGTCACAGAAAACTTCCACGGGAGGTGTATCAGAAATAACCATCACAATCTACCTAATCTTTATTATTATCACTTTGGGGGGGGGGGGGGTGGTCATCTCTATTGTGTAAGCAGAAAAGGCACAGACCCAATTGAGATAAATGCATTTGTCACAAATAAAAACTCTAGTTAAAAGGATTTTATAATCATTTTTTCTGTTCTGGAAAAATCAAATCCATTTCTTATTTTTAATTTACATTTAACACCCATTTCTACACTTATCTTATTAACAAGTGCCAATTTTCAGAAACAGTAATCCATACTGTAAATGTGACTAGTCAGCTTATATGAGTCATATATCAATAATTTAGGTCCAATTTGAATATAGCAAAAATTCTTGATCATACACATTGAATCATTGAACGTCTCATCTCATGAACACTGTGAGAATGGTTATAAAAAATGAAAACCAATATCACCGGTATTTTAATGGGTATTACATTGTAACAGAACTCCAATGCAACCCTTAAAATGGAATACATATTAGTTAAACAGATTCAATACCTGTTGAATGAAACCAAGTTATGTGTCAACACCATTTCCTCATGCATGTGGCCAAAATCATAATCGTGCTTTTATCGTTTAGCATTGTTTTAAGGTGTATTCACTAGTTTCTTGTTAGCAGAATAATAAAATAATTTGGATTTCACTTCAGATGAAAGTTGAGGATGAACAAGCTTGACATCGCAACTAGCTCAGCAACCGGACAGTCAAAATCATTCTTCCCTAACCTATCTATATGATGCTGGCTCATTCGACCCTTTAGAGGTTATAGAATCTGGCTTCCACCCTCCTTGTCACATCCACAACCATATATGCAGTGAGATTGTGAGACTTCTCGATCATTATAGGGTTGCATTTATGGTGTTGATGATATTAGAAGAGAGTATGAATGGTGGGTCTGTTTCTAAGAACATCTTATCTAATGATAACCTTCTTACAATTTCTCTCAACCTGTCCCAGTTTTCCCTCTCCCTATCTCTTGTTATTGCCTCTGTGAAACCAAACACTGTATTTGGGAAGAACTTGACCCATAATTTACTTCTTGCTGTGTGCCTAGGGCAATGGAGCAATCTCCGAGACTTTCATTCCTTACCAATCTATTTTCTGATCATAATCAGGTATTGAGGGATCTAAATCCAGACAAATGGTGTCTCATTCTATACATCTAGAGTCGGATATGCCTTCCATTACAAAATTTAATTATATCATGATGAGTAACCATTTCTTTTCTTCTGCTTTTGATTCCATGCATTAAAAAAAAAAAAAAAAATTCAAGGGCCAGATATGGGCCTGGCCATATGTAACTTTGCTTGGGGCTTTGCCCTGGTTTACAAGGAGCCTCCAGTTGATACACTAGATCTACTCTTTCATATTAGTTTTGAGCAGGTTTCATATCACAGTCTTTCTTCTGTCTCATTTGTGCGGATCTTAATTCCTTCTAAGCTATTTCATGCCCTTCTATTATGTGTTCTTCTAGTTTCTTAGCAAACTACACTGGCCTGGCTGCTTTATTTTGGGCTGTAGCATAAATCAGATATACTGCTTTTCTCACCTCACTACCCAGCATCACCATATTTGCTGAGTAACCTGTGCTTCGGTTTTCTATAGACGTAATTGCTCTGGCTAATTGAGGTAGATATAAATCCAAATCTTTTTTACTTCCTTCCAGGGAACACCTTATCATTTATAGGAAAACAACATTTTATTCTCGCAATTTGACAATTTGAATTATGTGTATATGTTGATGAGTTGTGTGACTTTTAGTGATTCACCAAAAAATATATAGCCTAGGAAAGTTTACCTTCATTACTTACGGCAACCAAAGCAAGAAATAAATTCATTTTCGTCTTTTGAAGCAGTGCCCTCTATAGTTCAATCAGATAAAGCCATAAACTCAAACCATTTGGCAAACTGATCCACAATCATTGGATCAAATTTATTTCCCTTGGAAGTTGGAGTTAATGGACCTAAAACATCATGTGTACTCTTTATAATGGAATTTCCACTCGATAATTAGTTATAGCTGCTTTAGGCATTGCCTTGGCTTTCTCTCCTCTTTATGCACTCCATATAAGTATGAACATACTCCAGGCGATCTTTGGACATATCCTAACAGGATCCCCCCCCAAAAAAAAAATGTTTGAGGGTAACCAATGTTTTGTTTTGACTAAGATGACCATCAATTCTTACCTTATGCTTTTGTCATTGAATGTCTTCTTTAATTCGATGAGGAACTGCATTACACCATCTTGACCCCAAATCATCTTGATGTTTGTACTGTAATGCACTATTTTGCTGAGCGCCTGGAATTCACATATCCACAGACGTTTTACAGCATAACTCCCGAATAACAACACTTCAAGGGTTGGATTTCTATTTTCCATACATTTGGTTGTTGGTAGGAGATCTGAATATTCACATTGCCATTTTCTGCATTCTGTTGAAGTATATGCTCATTTTACCCAATAATGTAATTTCTCTTAAAAAAAAAAAAAAAAAAAAAAAAAAAAATTCTAGGTGTCAGTTTCGAATCATTGTGACTACTGAATCTAACCAACATTTGTTAGGGTTTTTCTAAATGATTGAAAAATTGATTTCCTAATAAAATAGTGCCATTGGAAAATTGAAATTGGTCGACCATAGCAATCGTCAGAGTACAAATTACAAAACTCGCTAGAAGGTTGATGGTTCTGCAGGCGAACAAAATGGCATAGACGTATATTCATACAATACATACTTAGGCTTTGAAGGTTCTTTTGTGTTTATTAGTCACTTATAAGGCTATGTGCCAGTAGCTGCCGGGCAGGGCGAACTCACCATTTAGTTTGCTACCACTTAAGGTGTCTAGGCATTCAGATATTCAGGGTAAGGGGCTTGTGTTATTAGTTGTCACTTTGTTCAGTGCATGTTAGTCAATGGCTTATTTTTTTCAATTAAATAAATTAGAGAAACAAACAACCGAACAAACAAACTTACCTTATATAAATGAACCATTTATTTGGCCGTGAAAATAAATAAATTGACATTTTGAAATGAATAAATTTTACATAACTTCATAGCATGATTAATCACAAAGTGTCAAATACTGCCTATAAAGGAAAAAAAAAGGGGGTGGTGGGTGTGGAAAATTTCTCCGACGAACATCAAGTTGTTTTTCCTTTCAGCGGGAATTCTAGTGGAATACATCTCAAACCTCACCTGATGGGCTTGAATAGCTGGTGTCTATCTTGTGTTTGATAGCTTTAAAGTGTCCCAGGTCAACTTCATTCGTCGGACACACATCATATTCATATACTTATAAATCAGCTAATTATTTTTTCTCTTCGGACTACAGATTTTCACATGATAGCCGCATTAAATCTACCCAGTGTTCTGAAAAATGTATGGTGTCTTCATGAGAATTAATTCCCATACAGCAAAGCAAACCCCATCCTATGTCAGTTTTATCAAGAACATTTTCTTGTTATACCTTTTCAGGTCCCTCTGTCCTCTTAAATTGTCTCACTTCAATATAACCTGAATTACCTTTAGATGCAGGCAAACCTGTTTTTAATTGTGTTTCGCCACAACCAAAGGTCAGAGTGTATATCATGTGCACAGTAGATATTGCCCTACTATCTGTCTTGCCAGAGTTCATTTTTCTTATTTTGTTGGGGTGTATTTCTGTATTGTCCTGTCTATTTGTCTTCCCTTTTTGCAAGAGGGATTCATATATGGCATGCCCTTTTCTCAATTTGTTTTGTGTGATTATGTTGTGGAATTTTCTTTGTAAATTTGACATCAAAAATGTTTAAACCAAACCAACACATGGAAGATGTTACTGTAGCCATTGTTTCATGATCCAGGTTTTCGGATGATTCCATCACAATGTCATTTGCCTCTATACCCTTCCTAATAAGTAACTTGAATTAAATGTTACAAACGTGCAGTCCACAATAGATAAAGGTACAGGTATAGCTTTTTCTGCTTGGACAATCAGGGCTGGAATCAAAATGCCTTTGTTTTCCCCTATCGAGGTGAAAATGGATTCAATTCCTGCTCAAGAGGACAATTTGTCTTGCACAACTACTTGTGTATTTGGTGGGACCACTACTTTATTTTATAAAATAACCCTAACAACTAAAGGTTGTTGATCTCCACTTTTGCAAATTAAAGCAGGAATTACAGTGTTGTTGTTGTTGTTGTTGTTGTTGTTGTTGTTGTTGTTGTTGTTGTTCATTGTATTTCTTGTGAAGTCAACATTACATTTCTGAGTATGCAGAAAGTCAATGCATTGGATCAATCTATCTGTGTGAGGTGTCATGTAAACAACATAGTGATAAAATTTACCGTCTATTGTAAACGAGGCATTTCCCACAAGGCTTGTCTCCATGTTTCCATCTTTGGCCGCACTTTTCAAAACTACTGGTTCACACGATGGTTTATGATGGCCAGTATTACTGTAAAAATCGTCACTTGGCACTGCCACTTGTGCAGTTGAATCAATAATGACCATAACTTCAACTCCCAAAACAGTAGCTGCTAATGTCATACTAAGCCCTTTACTGGAAATCATAAAGTCAACTTCCGTAAGCTTTGACTTTTGGATTGGGTAGTTTGTATCATGTCACCTTTTACATGATACATTACATATATCTCCACATTTATTATTAATATAGAACTTTTGTTAGTTTGTACATTTACATTCATTCGTGCAAAAACTTTCTGACCTTTATTCATCAGCTAGAAGGTAATCCAGTGAGTATATTCTTCCCAGATTAGATGTTTTTTCTTCTGAACTACACTCTGCAGGGCTTGCTGACAATTCACCTGTCCGATTGCATGGGACAAGTGAGATTTAATCGTGGGCCAGTTAAAATTTATTATTACTTGCCCAGTTGGGCAACCAACTTTGTTTTGCAAAGCACTGGTGCTGTGCGCATGCTAAAAAAACTATGGGGGTCTAATCGGACCTTTTGCAACATTTGTGTGGGGCGCCTATAAGTTATACTACCAACTAATAAGTGAACATTCCAGGTTTAACCAATTGCTTGATCAGCAGATGTATTCATCAGTACTTCATTTGTGTCAACACAAGCATATATTTCCACTGTCCCTGTAGTATACATAAATTTACGAGATCAAAGGTACCAGCAGTTATTGGCATGCTGAGTGGGGTCATGCTACTCAACAGCAGTCTGATCTGCCCCAACGATATCAAAACAGCATAAAAAATATATATAAAAAAAATGCATGTCGAATCCATCTGCATATAAACATCAAGTGCCATTTATTGGTGGGTTCTAACAGTGTTGGAAAAACAAAATCATGTATAGGTGTAGTGAAATAACTTTCAAGGCAAAAACTGTATACAATTGTCAATCACATGCAAGTGACCACATGGAGTGGATGTGCAGTCAATTGAGCTTCACTGTGGGACCCAGTCTGACAGACTGCTTTGGGACAAATTCCGACTGAATACACTGTAACACGAGCCGTGGTTGGCTCTTCCTTGTATGTGACTCAGTTGACCAGTCGGGTGAATTGTTGTGCATCAGACCACATAGCCGACGCAGCTGTTTGTGGTGAGTTGTGAGAGAGGCAGTGATGGCGCACACATTGGATTTCTGATTTGAAATATTAAAGTGTTCGTTTGAATTTGAATCAAGAACACTATTTATTGCAAGGAACTTGCTAATATTGTATACGCGAATGTCCTACGATGTACTGATAATATTCATGCAGGGTACGCAAACGATATGCATGCCATCGCGGTATCAAGAGTAAAGGGAAAGAGGATCGTAAAACCAATTCAACTATTTAATCTTTATTAATGTTTACCTCTGATACAGACTCCTATAATCGCAGAAATTATGCTGTGGTTTTCATCACAAGACACCCCATGCCCATTGCTTATTTTTCAGTTCATATATTTTATATATTGCCACTTTTACCGTTATAGCAGTTGCAGCTGGATTCGTGGTAAAATATCATGTCATGCTGGTTGTTGTTTGCTTGCATTGGGAATGGGTGGGTTGTTCGTGCCACATCTTCCTTCCATTCTTACTAGCAAATCCTTATAGTTGTCTTGTGTTGCAGATGAAAAGGTACCGAAGAAAGGGAGAGCTTTGCCATGCAGGCAGATCAGTAGTTTATCCAGTTATATACATGTAAGATGTCTACAGAATTCATGTCTACAAATCTGCTTCAGACGCCTAGTTAGGCTCCTCAACCTCCTCTTCAGGTATCTTCTCAAATTGAAATGTCTGAATGCTCCTCTGAGATATATTATTCACTCCCTTGCTGCAATTGTCTCTTCAGATCTTCTTGCTGTGTTGGAGACTTTTCTTTGATATCATTATCTTCTTTTCCTTGTCTTTCTTGGACACTTTTTCTTTATTCAGCTGGTTAATTTGACTTTGGATCTGCTGTAATGGTACAGACTGTTTTTGTAGAGTCAAGGATTACTTCTCCATCATGTTGGCCAGGAGATGCAGTTAGTTTTATTTGCACAATTGCTGTTTGCATGGCTATCATTCCCTTTTCTCGCTATTCATTCCAGAAAGTCTTTTGAATAATTCAATAATGATAATATTAGAGATTGCTGTTTGTTTTTCTTGCCTGAGGTGTATTACCTGTTCAGCCCTAAACTCGCCAACGCCTGGGATAGATTTCAAATACTCCGCAGAACAAAATTTGACACATACTATTTTCCTGCCATGCAGAATATGAAGTAGTGAAGTGTAAATAGTTTGGAAAAATGAAAACTTAGAACTATGAAATCAACGGATTTCATACCTTGAGAATATTGTGATTAAGTTAAACTTGACGTCACTCTTGTTTCATTTATAAAATTCTTCTAAACTTAGAGAAAAAAAAAACACTTTTTAAAGTAACTTTAAAACTACTGGCTACTACTGCCTACTAATTTATTAAGGTATAATCTGTTAAGGAATACACCAAGTCTGTTCACACACAAGTGTATCCCACAAATCTTTATATCCTGAACCTTCACGGGTTTTTTTTTCGCAAGAAGGCGAATAACTACACAAATTGACTGTTTTAGATGTAAGTGTAAACTGGACAAGAACACGCCAAGTCCTTTCAGGTACAAGTGTATTAAAAATGGTTAGTGGCACACAACGTCAAGTGTTGTCTCACAAGAAGGTGAGAATGTGGGCAAAAATATAACGTAACTCTGTATAATAAAACGCCCAAGTGAAACTAGTATTGTCGGTGCATGCTGTAAAACCGTTGTAGCTTGCGGTGGTGCTCCCATCTGGTTTTTGACCGTTCTGCTATTATTTCTTACCTAGCCTGCCACATCTCTGATACTGAACTGAAACTTTGAAATAACTACTGGAAAAAAGAATTGGAGACTGAGACTCTAGCCACGCATGGAAAGAAATATTAAAACACACGTGATAAAATGTATTGCTGTTAATTTAAAAACGAATTGCTACTGTAATATAAAGCACCGCCTTCTATTTTAAATTTGATAATATATTTTAGTGAGCAATACTTAAATAAATCTTGTAAGATTGCAAATACTCGCAAAATTAGTCAACACCAACCTGCTAGTTAAAAAAAGAAAAGGTAGTGCCAAAATCAGAAGATATATTGATATCAATAAAGTGACAAAGGTAGCTATCAAAATTCTACCTGAACTTTGATATCAAATATATATATATATATATATATATATATATTCGACGTTGTATTTCAAGATTCCGGGTTTGATGCTGTTAGGTATAAATAAGATTCGATCACCAAGATGTCTGAGCATTAGTCCTTTATCTAACTTTACTGCCTCCCCCCCCCCCCCCTTTTTTGGGGTGTGTTTTTGCTTTTTGTGTTTTTGTTTTTTGTTTTTGTTTTGTTTTTGATCGTTTTTTGTTACCATATTAGGGCATCTAATTAAAGGGAGCTGGGATTCTGCTTAATTCCTGACCAGCTGAACAGGAAGATATTGCTTCCTTTTGGGCACAAAGTACAAAATGTCATGTGTAGTCTGCAGTCTTTTTACCCACATGAGATGGGGTAGTTTTGTGTGTGTGTGTGTGTGTGTGTGTGTGTGTGTGTGTGTGTGTGTGTGTGTGTGCAGGGAAAAGAAAAAAAATACTCATTGTGAAAGTTTGATATGTTGCAGGTAGTGTTTGACTTTTGTGGAAAAGAATTCCACGGGAGTAGTTCTGAAATACTGACAGTGACGGTCATACTGCACACAGCAGAAGCTTAATTGTCTCTGTTGAAGTACAATATGGCGGCTAAAATGAAATATAGAATAAGGGAGAAGTATAGCTCCTGAATGTGTTAACGTGATGATGAATGTATATTCAGTGTATTTTTGAATGCACATTAAAGACACAGGACTAGTGTTCTCAGATGTGAAATAAGTGGGGGATATCTTTATTTTTTACAAGGGCTTTGGTTGGGTTTGTTTGTGTGACAGGATGAAAACAAGAAAGAAGACTCTAGTGAAAAATACGATAAATTTATGTCGACCTGTATGACAAGATTCTTGACTGGTGTTGAGAGACGCTCAGGGTTAGAGTGGGAACTGAGATCGCCTTAGACACTTAAGGTCTATGGACACAAGAGTTACTACACTTATATGCTCACGTCATTATCACTAGATATAGATCAGTTTTGCACAACATTTACACATGTAACATGCTCTCTGCAATAGTAATTATTTTACGCTCTTAATTACGCGGTTATGATGTGTATTACAAAAAGACCCAACTTGCAGCACTTTGCTCAGTAGATTTAAAGCTTCGTTCCACGTTTTCAATTTAGTCCTCTGTATTACAAATGTTAGGTTGACCATATGTTTCGTTCAATTGGTAAGTCATATCATTTTGTTAATCATAAAGGTCTGAAATAGAGCTTAAATGAACTGTTTTTAGGCAGCTATTTCAAAGAATGTTATGATGTTTATGAGTGGGGAGTAAAAATATAAGCCATGTTAACTCTTGTTTCCTTACATCAAGTTCATGTCTGCATAAATAATCCCCTTTGCAGATGCCCTTTGTTGGATTCAAGGCAAGGTCAAAGATTATCGTAAAACAAGAACGTAATAGGATCATGTATCTGACCCACGTCATTAATTTCTATGCATAATGGCTACCACATATTACTATAGGGCTACCGGATTGATTAAAAGGTGATTTGAAGGGATCAAAAATTGTGCAATTACGAGCCACTTCAATCTTGTACAATTTACATGCAGTAGCATTAACAATCGCCATTGTATATTAATTTAGAATTCAGTTTTATACACTTTTATGGATGGGGTTTTCTCTCGCGCTTGGTAAGAATAATACGAACATAATTTAAGTTCATAATGTAAGAAATATGTCTACTTTGTACAAATGGATTATTAGGTATGTACGACTTGATTTATGTATACTGAGAGATGTGTGACGCGAATTTATTACAATAATAACTTCGTTAATGAAGTTCTAATACAAAAAAATCCCGATGTTCAAGTTTCAATGTCATTTTATTTTTCAGATAATACAACTCTTGGCTGGATGATCACTAACCCTAAGTCTTCATTTCAAAGGAGACTGTATCGTTTAAAGGACACTGCAAGCTTTATTAGGCTTATTTTGTTTTGAAATAGACACATATTTTTACCATGTATTGGTTTTCAATAACAAAGGTTAATAGACAGAGACATTTCTCTTGTATATTTACAGTTGTTAACAGACAAATTCAGAAGCATATTAATGCAAACATTATGTAGCGTACATTACTTACGTAACTTTGTGTAGTCAGAGATTTAACAGAGCATCAATTATTTATAATTTATGTTCTTGTTAAGCATTTTAAAATGAACTTAGCTTTAGCAGGAGTTCAGTATAAAAGTAAGTGCAAATTAAAATGATTGACCGTGTTAGGAATTCCCAATGTTCAAATATCCAATCTCAGTCACATGATCTCAGGGACTTTCAAGTTGATCACTTCCAAAAATGAAATAAAAAGTTATTCAAATTTTATTCCAGTTACCATGGAAACGGTTTAATCCTTTTCACAAGGTTTCGAAAGAGACCTATAAGAAAGGAGTTACAAAGGTCATAGATGAGTGCATTCACCAACAGACGCAACCAAACTGGCCCATGTGGGATATTACTTTCCATATGAGGGTAATTAACTGTGCTAAAGTAAAAACGAGAATCACCGCGTTTGTCATATAATTTAAACTTCCACCCACTGTTATCATAAAACATATATATATATATATATATATATATATAGAATTGAACAATTCATGTCAACGTGTGTGCAGTGCTCTATGGAACAAAATATTTCATACCATTGGCTGAAATTTGTTCTATTTAGAATTTTAGTTGTCATTTGTTAACATTGGTAAATTTAGCGGTGCCAGCTGCTATTACTAGATTCTTTTCATTCCTAATATGCTGAAACTAAGGTGCAAACATAAATCAAAAATCATATTGTAATTGGAATAATCGGGCTACAAAATGTTAGCATGATAGTAGACTTGATTAAAGTGACACAATGTACATATAGACTGCTGTTTTGGACTGACACCAGAAGCTGGAATCTACTCTTTTGTATAGCCCAGTTGCTAAAGGTGTCAGTGTGGAAGACTTTTGTGACACCCTGTTGTTGAAGAAGGTCCTGCAGATCATGGAAACTATAATTGCTCTTGAAGTCGGCACCAGTATGTATAAACTGCCGACTCTTGGCTGTATTACAGATTCAGTCCCGCATAACTACTCGTGTCCAGAAAAGGACATAAACCACGTTGCAAAATTAGGACCTCTGTCATGCTGGTTGAAGCTGCAGTACAAAAGTACTAACTTACAAGTGCTGCATACTGACTGTATCTTGCCATCTTGATTCAAATCATAATCATCTTATGGCATGCGCTATTGCCATAATAAAAGATACATCTGTTCTTTAATATGATACTTTTTAAACTTTTGTGGAGCCAGTTTGGCAAAAAAGTATCCCCATTTTTGTCTTTCATCAATCAACCGAGGACAAAATTGTTAAGCAGTAAAGACAGGGAGGGAGGGAGAGAGAGACAGAGAGATTTGAAGAACATAAATAAAGCAAATATACCGAAAAAAATAAGTCCTGGTATAGTATGTACTGTTTCAGTTTATATATATATATATATATATATATATATATATATATATATATATATATATATATATATATATATATATATATATATATATATATATATATATATATATATATATATATATATACATATATATGTATATATATATATGATCATCCTGAAATTTCGAGGTTGCCAGGCCTCAACCAAACATGTAGCAATTGATCTGGCTTTCGCCTTTTTTCAGTGGTGTTAACAGCCATTTATGAAATCAATAAGTCTGGCATTTAACCGGGTGAAGAAAATATAGGATTTGCAAATCATGCTACCTACTCTACATTATGAACAATGCCGCGATTTCATCCTTATAATACAAACAGATTCTATTTGATAAGCTTTAACATGCAGTAGAACCTGCCAATAGGCCCATGTCTGCTGAGGGGACACCTGTGCTAAATTATTAGTCTGAACATCCCCATTAAGATATTGTAGTTTAAATGTTCCTGACTTTAGGTATAACCGGTCGGAAAAGACCATTTTTGGAGGTCCTGCAGGTGGTCCCTGAAGATAGGTTCCTCTGTATTTCATTTTTTTTTCAGATATTGATATCCAACATAGATATTTCAATACATGGGCAGCTATGGTTAAGCTCAGCATTGGTGGACCTGTGTCATGTGACGGATGGCCATTCTATCGCTACTGTCCTGTGATTTATACCTGAATATTAGTTATTTGTAGTTTTTAATAACTGTAGGAGTCATGTTCATGGAGTAATAATGGTTCAGGGCAGATGGGCCAGGTACCAATGCAGCCACAAATTTGTAAGTTAAAGAATAGATACCCCCGTCCCCCAAAATAACAGGAATGCAACACAACAAATTCAGCTTAAATGGTCAATCATAATATTACTATGAAGGAATCTAATACACCAGTGACTTGAAACGGAGGTGAATTAACCCCCCCCCCCCAAGTTTGCTGCTTGTGAAACTAGCTGCCTTAACTTTGAAACCAAATCTAACTTTGCAAACAAAGAATAATACAGACACAATTTCCAGCAACAAATAACGGAAACTAATATCCATTTAAACATATTTGTCGCACTCATATCTATCTATCTATCTATCTATCTATCTATCTATCTATCTATCTATCTATCTATCTATCTATCTATCTATCTATCTATCTATCTATCTATCTATCTATCTATGTATCTATCTATCTATCTATCTATCTATCTATCTATCTATCCACACATACATATATACATATAGCAATTTTTCAAAATAGACTAACAGACAGACAGGCAGGCAGGCAGACGGACAGACAGACAGGTAGACTTGTACCATCAGGTTTGGTATGACTTGTATGAAATTTATTTATATTCTGTTGTTCAGTGGCATAATGATGAGGAATGGAGGGGGAAAAGTTTGGTGGGAAATGATGAAAAAATATTCTATATGCCAATATGGTTGCCCAACAGAACAACGGATGTTGAAAACTGTGGTCCACTTCTCTTTTCATGGAACGTTTATATATTCGGTAACAAATTGAACATTCAGGCATTTTCTACACATATTGCAGTGCAGTAAGTGTTCCAAGTGTAGTGAAACTGATGTCGTTTTTTATATTATTCTGATGAACATAGTTTGTTATTGTGGAAGTCATGTCAGGTTGGCTCAAAGTGTTTAATGTACTCTCTCTCTCTCGCTCTCTGTCTCTGTCTCTCTCTCTCTCTCTATCTATCCATCTCTCTCTCTCTCTCTCTTTCTCGTGTAAATAATAAGCATCTAAATCAACTGACTGACAAGTTGAACTACGCCTGATTATGAATGAAAAAAAATTGAAACTGTTACAGGTATACTTACAGTTACCTTTGGGAATTTCAACATGATCCCCCCCCCCCTTTCTCTCTTTCTTTCTTTTCATAAAACCGAATTCTTTCTCTGATAAAGATAATAGAATTTCACAATAATTAGGACTGTTTTACAATTTGACCTTTTGAACTTTATAGAACCACGAGTTAGATGTCATTATGCTTGGCTGACTTACAGATGACTTACAATGGCATACTACAATTTTGGGAATTCTAAATTAGTACCCTTATAATTGACTTATTAGATGACTTGTGGGACTCTATGCTTTCTTGAACATTTAAATGTCCTTTCAAATATACTTCTGGAGACCAACTTGGAATGTGACTGCTATCCTTACAAATTTTGACTATTGTAATGCATTTTTGACTACGTTTTAATGATTTGAGGCCTAATGTCACTTGCTTATGGCTGATGCTTAACATTTGAACAAATGTACTTACTATATTTGCAAATTCAAACACTTTTCTTTTTTGAAATACTCTTAATTTATCTCCTTTAAAACAACATCATGTCTTTAACTACATGCCTAAAACGCATCAAATTATATAATCATGTTGTTTGGATCCTTATAGATGGTCATTTTAGGCCTAGAGGGCTTTTTGATGGATTGATGTTGGTGTTGGTGTCGCTTTGTGGACTTATATGGATGATGATCATTGTTCAGATGGTGGTTGCAAGTAGTACCTTTTTAAATACTGAATTTTATATTTATTGACATTTTCAACAAGTTAAGAACCTCCGCTTACAAATTCTCTCATGTGCTGCAAAATAAAAGGTCCCTTTTCATAAATTGTATAGTCCTGTTGTGCATGAATGATGCACCTGTTTAAGCCAATTTACTGAAATAGGCCTATGATTTCAAACAAAACTTTTTGCATTCTGTCATGTTGAAACTAGATATGGCTTTTTCAACCCTATGGACCCTTGCACTTACGTTTTGGTCTCTTCTGGGTAAATTCAAACTATAAATTTATGTGATCCAGCTATATGTACCAAGGAACATTGCCTTTGGTCGGAATTGACTGGGATTTGTTTCGTTAGGACTAGGGTTTGGATATGGTAATGATACTGTCTAATTTGGCTCTTACTCTTTCCAGTACCACATTTTGGAGCCCGTAGCTTTACTCGCTGTTCTTTGGATGCAGTGCCTAGGCGCGCTGAGGAAGGTTGCTGACCTGGTGTTTCATATAATGTGTAACTACAAAATGCTTTAGTTAAATGAAAGCTCTCTCTAAAATGATCACGAAATTAGAAAATTTAATATACTGTAGTTCTAGAAATTTTCGCGCTTGCTTTAATTTCGCGCTTTTCGCGCTACCACTCAGAGTGCGGAATTAAAATGCGCGGAAATAAGTTGCATTGTATTTCACTACATTGTATGGCATGGATTGCGCGAAATTAAAATGCGCGAATATTCTGCTATTTGATAAAAAATGAGTTTGCGCGAGATTAAACACGCGCGAAAATTTCTAGAACTACAGTAATTTATACATGTTTGATTTGAACAGTGTAACTTTACTCGCAGTGGGCACTCGAAAGTAATGATAATAATAATTACAACTACGATATGATGATGATGATAAAGATGAAGATAATATGCATTGTCTACGATATATCCTGTAAGCCAACAGCTTGTACCACCACGTACTTTGTTATATATAAGTCCTACAAAAGTCAGAGATGATACGTAAAGGTATTTGATCCAGGGGAAATAAAATCGTATATTTGCAGAAAACATGAAAAATTTCAACTCCTCTTTACCTTCTATTTGAATGAGGATTTTGTTGTACTTTTGACAAGACTTATACGCATCTATCCAAGTGAGCCCTTGCCTGCTGTATCTGGCTTGCTTTATATCGTAGCCACTCCGAATCGTTCCGTTATATGGCATGTATCCATTTAGGCACATCATGTAAAATGATTGAAATATTTCTTGTTGAAAACTATACCTGCTCAAAGTTATATTCAAGCTAGGTGAATCAGTTTCATTGTAATTGTTGGGATTTGATTTTACCCAAACATATACATGAGGCAGATAATCTTCAGCTAGTATTCTCCAGGCAATTTGTTTATAACTCCTATGAATACCGATGACGTGTAAGCATCCATGACTAGTGTTGGTGAGAAGCTGTCGTCTGAGATCAAAAGCCGGTGAGCAAACGTAATTTTCCATTTGCTGACATTTTAATACATGTACATCAAGATTGATGTTTAGTTTTGTTTTAAATCTGAGCTGGTGAATGTTTGGAGGCAGTGACATTACATGATGTTTGATCTTTTTGCTGAAGTAGAAGTAAAGACAGACAGGCCTTTGCAGCGTCAGTATAAGGGTTAAACATACAACGTATTCTGGGTGTGGTAACGAAATCAATGATTTGTTATAACGATAGTGAATATCACAATGAAGGACTGGATTTGCTCTGATTAAAACTGAAAGGCCTTCATCCAGACATTCATACACATAAGGAAGACAAACGTACCACTCGAGTGAACTTACATATTGCTCAAATTGCGAGTAACCAATTGCCATGTATTTAGGATTTTGAAAAACATGTCTTTGTTTTCTAAATTGATAGTGATGGTTGTCTATGTAGTAGTATGGTCTGTAAGTCAACACCTCGTTTAAAAAATCCTGATCAATGTTAGATATAAGAGAAAAATCCAACTTAACGTGCAATAATATGTGGATTATCATATGTGAGTATTTATTTCTAAACCACGATATATAGAAACATTTATTCTTGCAGAGATATAAGTGCACAAAATTTATCTTGATTCTCCCTTCAATACTACTGTCCAAATTTACCAAATACCAAACACCTGGTGTTAAGGACAGAGAGGCCCCACGACGGATATCATAGGAAAAGTCTCTGGGAGCCGTTAAATGTTGGTTTACTGCAGGTATACCTTTACATTTTGTCACACCAAATTTAAAGGTGAATGAAAGTACCTCATGAGCTCTGAAGGAGTAGCAAACAAGCAGCATGTTACCACCAGTGGAGACAATTGGCACAGAAGAGTCGCTAACACAATTTAATTTTTGCAAGCGTCCACACAGGGGTCCCACTCCAGGTGTATATAGGTCGCCATTTTCATAAATCATAATTCCCCCTTCATTACAATTGTCTAAGTAGTTGCCGGTCCAATTTAACGACATGAGATGGAAATATACATACCTGCTTTTTCCAGCACACAAATAAAATGCGTATGACTGAACAAAGGATTTTGATGAAATTTCTCCTCGATATATAACACCACCATGTGTTTGGTCCAAAATATGATGTGCTTTTGTTGCATAGCGTGTTGGCAATAAACTAAGAGATGCCAATGTAGACAATAAATAAATGGTGAATGTGAGGCCTGCCAAGGCATTAAGCATTAATACCATATGTATTACAGCATAGTGTCTGTTTGTAAGAAATGTTTTGTCGACAGCAAACAATTTCCTAGAATTTTGGTAGACAATAGTTAGAAGTATTGCAGAATCACTGTGGATGTTGATTCTTGAAGACAATTTGTGTGGAACTCTGATAGATACGATCAAAATGTAATTTAATCCCGGTTTAGTATTAAGTTTATATATATATTTCAAATATACATATCTTTGCTTGCAACACTTCTCTGACACAGACAAAAATCGGGAACTTCTGACGCACACCGTAGTATTATATGACCCTATTTTACACGAGACACAACATTTGGTTGAAGCTTTACCTATCCAACGTACCTTAAAGGGTAGTATTAGATATACCACTGAGAATTGTATAAACTTCATTTTTAAAAGCCTAAGGGTAATGACAATATTTTCCATGGATGGAAAGAATAAAGAAACATTTGTGTGAAATTTGCCACAAAACCGCCAAGCTTCATATTTTTTTCTATACAACAAATTCAATATTTCTTCTGTTTTCCTGGTTGTACGTGTTCCTGCTGGAAGTTTCTCAAGGCATTTTAAAGCTTCATCATTCCTGATACTTAAGTGTGTCCCTTGACAGGCTGACCCAGAGTATGGCATATCTCCATCCACATAGGAAATCTGGATTGTTTTATGATACACAGGTTGTATGGCCCAAGTTAAGTACGTATTGTATTTGTTGGAGTCACCCCTGTAATTCTCAAAGTGAATACCTCCATAGCCAGACGATAATGTCCCGATGTACCACTTGTGAGTTGTTTCGCTCCTCGTGGTATTAATTCCCGGGTCCAATTGACATAAACGCATAATAGGACTTAGGCACTGCCAATAGTTAGAAAATATTACTGACATATCATTCAATGCATGTTTGATGTGAGCAAGGCAACGGTATAAGATATAATCCGTGAAATGATGACGAGTTGTGTTATGGCTTGACCTTTGCTGAGGCCTTTTAATAA
Source organism: Hermodice carunculata (assembly GCA_964020975.1). Taxonomy (NCBI): domain Eukaryota; kingdom Metazoa; phylum Annelida; class Polychaeta; order Eunicida; family Amphinomidae; genus Hermodice; species Hermodice carunculata. The sequence goes on from OZ026628.1 coordinate 5,818,292, forward strand.
TAGTGTAAAAACCAGCAAATTCAAAAGATGAGTGAGAAGAATAACGTTCGTTGCATACATAGGGCTGACCACAAGATAAAATTAATGATGTTTTGCTTTCTAAGGACACAATGGTCATATTTCTGAAGACCTCTTTCAATCGGGAGGTTCTGTCTTTGGGTAGTTCGATGTTAATTTGTGAGAAAAATAAGGCGTCACAATGTAACATATGGTATCTCAGACCCATGCTAAAATTTTCGATGGTGATGCGCCATAAAAAAATATCATGTGCTACAAAAGTGATTACCCTTTGTTGGGTGGTAAGCATTGCAGAGTAGCCGGCAGGCCCACCTATGCAAATCCGACCACTTGGAACTACAGCTTCGAATACAGAAGCTCTGCCGGTATTACGTAATTTAACTTTACACCAATTGTGGCATGAAAAATAAATATTGTATGGCCCCCTGCACCGATTCTGCCTCACACAAAGTCCATGAACACATATGAATATAGATGAGAGATAGCCCAATCGCTTTGGTCTCCTTAGGCAGTAATGAATAGCATAGTAAAAATATGGTAAAGCTGGTCCTATATTACAGCGATCAGGAGGCGTTTGCACAAAATCCATAATCCTGCAATGGATGTCGGACACACAATGATACACACACATTTGAGTAACGAATTTTTACATCAATTTTTATGTGTGTAAGCAGATGTCAACAGATGCTGTCATCATCTATAGGTCCCTCTGCTTTCCATGTAAACATTCCTCAGATATATGAGTAAGGCTCCAGATGAGGTGGTGTTTTTACTTTTGGTATTTGCTGACATGTTTATCATATATAAAAAGATACAACATTTTATCTTGCGCAATAGAAAAAAAGAAAATATAAACATTAAACAAAAATCGTTATTTTGGTTTGCAATACAAACTATATATATATATATATATATATATATATATATATATATATATATATATATACATACATACATACATATATATATATATATATATATATATATATATATATATATATATATATATATATATATATGTGTGTGTGTGTGTGTGTGTGTGTGTGTGTGTGTGTGTGTGTGTGTGTGCATAGTATTACCCTGTGGATTCGATTGTGGTGTTACGATAAACTAACCGGCAAATAGACTTAAGGAGGGTAGGTTTTCAGTTGAATACCCTTTCACATCCTGCAAGGAACAAAAAAGAAATGCCACTCCTCATACACTACCATCTAGCAAAGGAAATTTTTATCTGGGTTCGCAATACAATTAAGAAGTACACTAACATACTTTAAATCATGGGATGAAGCAACCCTCGACTTCTGGATATATGTATATCTGTTGGGCAACTTCTTGAACAGAATATTTAAGGTTCCTCGGTTTATATTTGTATGCTCCTTTATCAAATAGAAGGTAACGGAAGGGCACAGCGCTATCTTTTTTAATAAGAAGAGTAATACAAGCAATTATAAACGGAATGTAGACCCAAGTAATTTCCATCATTCACGACAGGTCCAGTTGTCATCTTTTCATTCTCATGTATTGTGTGCTGAAGTAAGAATGTGATACACAGTTACTCTATCCTGCATTTATTTAAAGAAATATTGTAAAAATAAAGCAGATCCAGGTTATTCTTTTCATTCACCAAAATATCATTTTATTGCAATAAAGCTACCTTATGTGTACCACAGAAACAAAAACGAATACTTTTTAGGCATTGTATTCATTAAAGAGTGATTTTGTATTAATCATCATTTGGCTTACAAAAAATGCATGCTTTTACCTTTTGTGCGCGCTCGTGTTGCTTGCTTTAGAAAAGGTGTAGGAACAACTGGTCACGCAAAGCACCAATAATACTAAAAAAACACTTTGCAATTCAGAACATGAAATTCAACGGCCCAAAAACACAAACATAGGCTGAGGATTTTTCATGATAAAACTTGCCTTGCTTGAAAGCCCTCCCCCCCCCCCCCCCAAAAAAAAAAAAAAAAATGAACTGAGGCACTCTTTTGGACAGGACAGTAATGTTTTGACCCATATGTACACAACCTTTGTAATGATACATTACATATGACAAAAAATATAAAAAAAGAAATAAAAAAAATTAAATAAATAATAAAATAAAAGAATTTGAAAGCTGTAGCATTGTTTTAATATGAAAAGCATACTCCGATGTGATCGCACTTTTGTATAATTGGGCTTCAAATAACAAAAATGATTTACTGGCATAAACGATATGAGAGACCAGAGTACTGCCTTAGCTTAGTATTATTAGTGACCTAGTCAATTATTAACATGTGTATGTATTAATAGCATATAGTCAAAAGGGACTATCGCTTCGTGCAAACACTGGATAAAAGCAAGTTTATGATACTTCCACGTCTCCTATATAGCCTCTACAACAATCAAATGAGTGTGTTTATGGGTATTGTAGTGCTTGTGTTGACGCTGAGGCTCTTAAGCACTTTTTACACGCATTTAAGTTTGGTTGGGCTCAATTCGGGCATACATATGTGCAATTGTGGTGTACGCAAAATATACCTGGATACCCACGATCAAAACCTTTTTTCTAAGGTGGCATCTGCCCTTGCCAGTATGCAATTAAGCATACCCACACATACCCCATGCCTGCCCGTCATTTGTTTAAAAAATGTATTGTTTAACTTATTTAGTAAAATAGGTAAACCAATATAGTTCTTAAGACAACTGACAGGCAGGCAATCTAATCACTTCCCCACACAAACTTTATTTCCCAGTCCTCAAATGCTGCAGCACTAACCACACCTGTTTGAAAGCAGTCATGATTGAAATGATTTGCAGAGAGGTCCAGACCAAAAAGCAGCCTCTTGCAGTTTTGCATTTAACATGGACTATATCAATGTTTTACTGTGCATGAACATGAGCAATGGTTTATGAGGTGACGCGTTAATGCTATCCAGGAGCAACTGACGTGATGATGCAATAAACAGTGAACACACACACTGCTGTTATAAAACCTAACATCTAATCCCTGCTGGAAAACTAAAAGAGGGTGTATGTGTTTCAGGTGTATTGATTTTTACCAAATTTTCCCTGGATAGAAGTATGCCCATATGACTAGTGCATGATTCACTGCTGGTCATCCAAACCTGAGGATGTTGATTTGAAAAACCATGACAGACATAAAATTGCTCTCAGGAAACAACCATTAAAAGGTTGTCCTAGAGTGCCCAGCATATTGATTTATAATTCATGATAAAGGGAGTTTTTTATCACCAGCAGAATCTAGATTACGTTCTTCTGTGGCTTGTAGCAAACAGTCCTAAAATGCAGGCACAGGAGGTGTAAACGATACATTGCCAAAATTTAGATATTTTATCAGTGCAGAGGTACATAATTGGAAGGTGTTATTCTTTAATATCGAGGTATGGAAAATACGTTTCTGCTGGGCAAGACATGCAAACATACAACACCACTGTAACGCACACAAAATATCGGGAACCTTTCCACCTAACAGAATACATATATATTAGAGAATATTGAATAAGTTTCCAGCCAAACATTTGTAGCATAAATAATTTTTGCATTCTTAGAGAAATGTCTTTATTTCTTTCAATGCACTTTGATTCTTTTTAATGAAGCCACACCCAGACTTGAATGGATAACTAATATTAAAGTTTTGCTTAGCCACACAAATATGTCACAAAGTTAGGTATCGACATAGTAGTAAGAAAAACTAAGCATTGGAGTTTGTTTTCTACCTAAATGCATAAAACTACACCCCACTGTCGCACCTCTTGAAAAAAAAATCTACCAATACAACTAGGTCCCCAGGGAAGGATATGTGGCATTTATATTAATGTATTATCAGGAAAAAGGTAAATTTCATATCCGTTCAGCATACGTCAATCAATGTGTAAGATGTGCCTCAGCTCAGATAACGTTGGGACACATTTTTGGTGAATATTTCAACGCAATTTGCGCAGGCTGGTAATGAAGCTCTTTTTTCATATGTTTCCCCAGGGAAAATAGTTCAAACTAGTATGATTGACGAATTGTCATGGAAATCTGAACATTACCGTGGGTTTTATTTTACAAATTCTCATGAGTTTTTTTTTTTTTTTTTTTTTTTTGTTGCTATTTTCGACTAGTGATTTCTTTCGCCAACAATGCTGACATTCAATGTTTTGCTGACAAACCTTTCGTGGATTCAAAGTGTGGGCATGGACATTTTAGCATAATTTATGAAATAAATGAATGTCTATGCAGCGTCAGTTAATATCATTTAGCTTTGTGATGCTTGTTGATGCTGCTGCTATGTCATGGATCTGCTACTTTTTATGGGCAGTCTGAAGAAACAAAATCTAAACCAGAATACTTGAAACACGTCTATACAGCAAATGGAAACCGAAGTTACCCCTTTCCAGGAATTTTATTTAAAACCTCCAGTAGTTTATGGACACTTGCATTTTCATCATAAAAATATGAGACTGTCTTCTAATAATAACAAATAGGCAGAATTTATATATATGATCATCGATCAGATTCCCTTGGCTCAGAAGACCTGCAATTTGATCCAGTGGATGTTAGCTGCATGCAAGATATGCGATTAGAATATGTTTAAAAAGTCTGAGGCGGCTTCATACGGTTGTGGTTTTGTATGCATTCCAGTTACTAAGTATGAAAATCAAAACAAACATGTGAAATAAATTGTGAGTAATTTTGTGAGGAATGGAAGCATTGAACAAAGTACACAGATGCTAAGATACTTTGTCAACCAGAAATTTTCCAACAATTGATTCCCGTTCTGGGGAATATACAGGCGGCAGTTGGCAACAAAACAATTATCTTAGTGGCAGGTTGTATAGCAGCTGTAGCAAATTTGGAGAGCATTTGTGCATTATCATTACGTGCTACAAATGTAAGTGATTTCTGAAATATGACGTGTTTAAGACGTGCCGTGCCAAAATACATTGTTTTGTTGATAAACAGAATTAATCTGCCCCATATGAACTTTTTTCTTTCTCTTTTTTAAAGATATATATGTCTGGGAGATATTATCAAGACAAAATCTTAAACAAATGCCAGTGTGTCAAAATGTAGATATTTGTGTAAATAATAAGTAATTCATAGTCCTTGATTAGCATTCTAATGACTGAGATGTATAGAGCAAATGCAAGTCCTTTGTACTTGATTACTAGTAGCTGTGTTGACTTGTGATTCAGCTGAACGTGTAGGACACTCAGTCGTCAATCCTCTGTTGTCCATCTGGCGGTCAAAAAGTCATATTTTCGACTTTCCCAAAACAGTAAGATAGTCTGCCTCAAACATGGTTGAGTAGTACTGTGGCTGGGCTTGCCTTCAAATTGTCTTGTAGCAATGATTTTTCCTTTTGGTTATTTTTAATGATTATCATCATACTTATGGCCTTTTGTCTGGCAAAATATTTAAACAAATCCCCCAAATAGCTTATGCAATTGTTTAAAAATTTCATGGGAAAAGTTGTGGGGACATTAAAACCTAAGCCTAAATTTGTTCAACAGGTCATGGTGTGATTCTTTTTATACTTTACGAATATTTGGGCATTCCAGCTATTTTCGACTTATTCTCTAACATTCACACGTCAAGTGAAATTGTTTAGTAGGTGTTGACACTCCTGATATGTCTACATCTATTTTTGAAGTTGGGAACATGCAATAGTGTCTCAACTTTACTTTTTCCGAAGCCCTCTATTCGATTCATTTCAAACTTGGTGGATATGTACTTGGATTGAGTCTCTACCAACATGATACAACTAGTCATGCTTCAGTGAATTTTCTTGTTGACTTTATGATAAAACCTAAAAAAAAAAAAAAAAAAAATGTCTAAAACCCTTATGCCAGTACTTTTGATACTACAGAGGTGATCTTTAGTCAGTTAGTGCTTCAATTCTCGTTCCTTTCTCCCCCCCCCCCCTTTTTTTTTTTTTTATTTGCACTTTCGCCTTTTTATTACTTGGTACACCTTCACCGAAATTGGAAGTACGTTTTTTTTTTATCAAACTTAGTGCATTATATGTCTATATATATATATACATATATATATATATATATATATATATATATATATATACAATGAAACAATTTCTCTAGAACTCTTTATTGATTGGTACTGCTGTCACTTTCTGATTGTGAATGATCGATCAAAATTAGGACAATTCGATAAGGGTATTCAGACATGTTGACATTATTCAATAGGGATAGTGGTATATGTCGCATATTGCCCTTTAACTCTCTAAGCGCAGATCTAGTATCTAAACACTGATTGAAATGTACCTATTGAGTTTCTTTTGGTGCTGTCATTTTTTTTCTCTTCAGTGACCTTGAAAGGCCAAACAGACAACCTTGCATCGCATCCATGGTTACTTTTAAACACTACTTTTGTTGACTTATATCCTTTAGTGAGCCTATAAGAGCGACTTGACAAATGTGCTTATATTTTGGGTAGTCTACACTAACACTATTCATTAAAATAGTTCAGAAAAACATTAGCCATATTCATGATTTTCAACCCAGAAAAGACAGCAAAGAGTTTCCAGACAATACGCCAACATCCATCTTCGAATACCCACGTAGAAAAATAGATTTGATTACTGAAAAATAGCGATGCTTGAAATGTATGAGGGGGACTCTCATTGCATTAAGGATGGGTAGATTGAAAGACGTTGAGCTTGATATTATTCCGCAGGAAGATGGACCACTTCATTCAATGCACCAAATTAAGCTCAGCACAGAACTGTAACAGTACCTACTGTCATTGTTTGAATACTCCACATCTCATACCAGCATTCTATGATTTATGTAAAGAAGTGTAGGTGAGCTACATATTGCAAGTTTGGAACTTGGTGTTTCCACCTATTTGAATTTAGTGGTGCTTGATATTTTACTGCATATTTTGACTAAGTTCTCTTTCTAATATCGTGTTCATCTGCAGCTGTGGCAATTATGTTTATCTTTGAACATTTTTATTGCCACAATAGTTTTCAAACAAGATGTTTCCTCAGTTTTGAGGTTTGTTTGAATTAGTCGTCATTGGTATAAATTACCTAAATTATACCAGAAATAAGGACTCCTTGCTATCCATCTGTTTTTCTTATGTATAAATTTATCATATCGTACCTTGTGAATGGGCATACTTTCTGCACATTATTTGCTACTGAATCATGGGTAATAGTTTGCATTTGAATTCACATTTAGCTCAAATTTTTCACATATGCTTGTCTAAATGAAATGCCCTTGATCATTACTAATTACATGAGGGAAAGTATTCTGATCATCATTTAAACAGTTTTTTTTTTTTTTTAAAGAAAAATAATGTCTAAGAAATTACGACGGGCTAAAAAAGGCCACAATTATGGTAAAACATTTCCGACTTTGACATAGGGCCTGCTTGACTTTGCAGATTATATTGCAAACTAAGTTCTACTATTTTCATTATTATATGAAAATGGTGCCCGTCTTCAAGTCCAAAACTGATTGTAGTCTGTTATTCAAATAGCTCTTGTCCTTGCGCTCTTTCTAATCCCCCCATTTTGCTCAGAGTAAATGGGAATTTTGCAATTTATATAATCAAGTTCTGGCTTCTTGAAAAAAATAGGTCATACTGTTTTACATCAGCTCTTTTCGTGACATGTGAATATGCCGACCTTTTGCATTCTCACAGATATGTGTAACTTTGACTTGGCTTTAACTTAAAGTTTGTTTGTTGTTCAGGTATGTTTTAGAACACATTTATCTTGCTTCGTACTTTTGCCAGGCTAATAGAAAACAACAGCCAATATAATGTATCATTGCATTATTGAAATTCTTGGGAGAGTGACACCATTGGGAGCAGAGAGCACACAACAGGAACTATTTAGATTTATTACCTCTTCCTGAGCTTCTATTTCTTGAAAAAAAAAAAAAGGACTGGCACCTATACAACCAATATTGAAAAGTATTAGTGCAAAACGTATTTTTTTCTATTCTAAGTTGAGCAGTATTTTATGGCATAATCAAGGTACGGTTAGAAACGGTTTGTTTCAAATTCATTCATGCGTGATCACTAAAAGCTCTATCAAGGTGAGGTAAATGTGTACAGGAATTTGCTAGAGCTGCAACATACGGTGAGGAAAATAAAATATGTGTAATGAGTTCAGGACCCCATCAGCAAGGGTTAAAATATTGATAACCCCCTGCAGGCCTTGAAATATACCACGATCATTCAAAGATGAACTCAGTTAAAGTTAAGATGATATACTTTCGGAGTATATATTCCGCAATAGTATTAGTTTGTTCTTGGTTAGTGCGTGTGCAAGGTTAAGAGATGGACAGCGCTATGCATCATAATATATATAAGCAAATTATGACTCCATTATAATTATTTTGTATAGTGCAATGTTAAATTCCACAAGATTCAGGCCATACACAGTCAAGTAATGTAATCTGTTAATTTGCCATGCTTGACACTTTGTTTACTTTTTCCAAGTTGTGAGTGTAGAAGGCTCAACATAAAAGTTCAGTAAAGTTTCAACTGATTTTCACCCACACCACTTTCTGCACTGAAGCTACATATTCAGTTGCAAATTTGAAACAAGCTGTGAATGTATTATGGACCACACTCAATGTACTATTCTCAAAAAGCTACAAAGCTTGATTGTAGAGCTAGCTTCAGATTAGTTTGAATTTATATTTTTCCCTTCAGAAAGTTGTTAGAAGGTATGCTGTAATGTAAATCCGTTTGCTGCGACTACAGCAGCAACTTGAATCAACCCTGAAGTAACAGACAACTGAATTTCTGATGTTTCACATTTGCTCATATTTATTCCTTCAATTTACTAATAATCGTGATTAAAGCAATGGGAAATTTGCTCATATTTCTTCCTTCAATTTACTAATAATCGTGATTAAAGCAATG